>JACCLO010000023.1:0-209572 GCA_029448655.1 Wolfiporia cocos
CCCTAACCCCTAACCCCTAACCCCTAACCCCTAACCCCTAACCCCTAACCCCTAACCCCTAACCCCTAACCCCTAACCCCTAACCCCTAACCCCTAACCCCTAAAATGCAAACTTAAATTTAAATTTAAATTTTATTTTACGTTAACTAATTGATTCTAACCCCAAACAATACCATATAATTTCAATTAACACCACATGACCTCACATAAATTCATTTCATACTCACGTAACCCCACATAATTTCATTTCATACTCACATAACCCCACATAAATATATACAATGCTCACACAACCCCATTAAATTCATTTAAAATTCCCACAACTTCAAATAAATTCACCCAAAATCAAATCATCCCCAAACTACCACACACACTTTTATCATCTCTATCACATTCATCGTGCCATACCTACCGTTAATCGAACAAACTAAATCTCAGTCAGTCATCTGACTAATGTCATCTCACCTACTACACTCCTACATAGTCCCATCACCTATCATCACACATACCATCTCAGCTCTCACAATCTCTTATCTATCTCTCACAATTCTGTCTCTCTCACATCTCAACCTCCTGACACAACATAGACTTCTGCTAAGAACGAAACAGTTGCTAGCCAACTCCACAATCCTCACCAACAGTAGAAAACAGTTGCAAAATACCCCAAGTTTCCATAGCATACATCCAATTACTAAACGAGCCACCCGTGACAATGCTCACATACCAGCCACATTCCCCACGTCCAATCCGTCATCCCATAGGGCATGTCCCACTGACCCAGAGAGTTGGCCAGTAAATTCCCATGCCCGGTGCCTGCAACGCACATCTTCAAATCCCTTTGACAAAAACTTGTGTTGCGCATGTTCTTCCTGCACTGCCCTATGGGAATTTTGTAGCTGTTGTAATGTAAATGGCCTGTAGATACCCAACAGAAAATCGCAATAAATTAACAGGGAGGGATTACATTTTGCACACATGATTACAAGCAAAGTGATGATAACACCAAGCATCAGTGACGTGTCAGAAGTCGCTGAGTGGTGTGGAAGGGCAGTGCAAAAATGCAGCGAATAGCAGGTCGACGATACGTAGCGCGAGAGAACAAAATGTATGTGTGGGAATGCAAGAAAAACCCACAACAACATATCCGATTGGCCACAAACTAATGTGCGCGCAATGACGAATACTAACACATGATCATGTTTGCTAACGACAAGGAGATACTACGAGACAAAACGACTAAAAACTTCAAGACTCACCGGTGATCTCTTCACCACAAAGACTTGATCAGCCACGGTTGAGCTTGGTGTCGCCTCGCTAAGACTTAGAGGACAGCGTCACACAGAAAATGCAAGGAGAGAGAGATGGATTGCACCCTGGGTATGGCAGCTGTTTTATGTTACAAACGACACAGTTTCAAGAGCCAACTGAAATACGACAGAAGAAAAAGTAGTGATATGCGATCGAGAGAAGCGAGTGATCATGTAACTCGATAAGGAAAAATGACTACCATAACAGTCTTGTGCCTATGAATCTATGTGAAGTAGTGGAGAAAAAATAGATGGAGGCCACGTTGTCGGCACAGACACATCCGACATACCGTCAGCATTGGCGTACGAAACACGCAATGGCTCGGATTCCATCAACGATGTCAAGACCACATCCAATTTACGTGCGCATCTTGCCACCCTCGAGCGCAGAAACGTCGGTCTGGAACGTCACAGATCCTACTTCACGTTTGCGTACCACTCCCTTGGGACATGTCTCACGCGCTGCTAGAGTCGGTGGAGAGGTTTTAGTACAGTAAGAAAAATAATCAAAAATACCAGAAATAAAATATACACGCAGGACGACGACCTGTATGCATGATCGAAGAGTATAATCGCATACTAATGCTATACGCTCGATGAAGTTTTTGGTATGTGCTTGATTCTTAAAACTTCTGCGAGTTTGAGTGTAGAGAACTTGAGCTTGCTATCTTGTAATCGTTGTTCGAATGGTGATCTTGTGACTTATACGGATTCGAGTATAGAAACGCCCTACCCCTCCACAAGAGGACGACACTTTTTGTCTTGACCTTAAGACCAATTCATCCCTGCGACCTCATCGGCTAGAACCATGGCTTCATGCTACTCCAGTGTACCAGTGGATACAACTTGTCAAGGTTGGTGTGATACTTGCATGATGTTGCCCGGATTTTGGTGGAGTTGTATAGTGTGATTGAACCGGCTTGGTGTGCCTCGCGGATGTACGCGGTGTCGGATACAATGCAGTGATATTGGGTGTGAAAGTTTCGAGTGCCGATGGAGAAGTTCGGAGCATCACGCTGTAGCACGAATGACGTCTCGATGGTCTGATGATCCTCTCTGTAGTAAAAAAGTTTGAGCCTGTTTGCTACAACTAGTTCTTTCAGCACAGATAGACTGCAACGTCGCGTACACAAGCGTCTAGCGCCGCTGCGCGAGGGCATAAGACCGTATCCTCTAATAATAGACCAGTTACCCGCTCCATGACAAAGTCATCCACTAGTTCTACTAATCAGCAGCCCCTCAACACGAACGTGAACACAAACACAAACACGACGAACATACCATCGATCGCAAACACCATGTCGGCAATCACTTCAGCACTCGTCGTTCCGATGATGAGCGCAGGGTCACGCTATGCACCTAAATTTGACGGTAAGAACGTAACAGATTTCTTGTTAGTTTTTGAAGCACAGGCTTACGCTGCTGGTATTCCGTATACCGAGTGGTCAGACAAGGTTCTACAGTATTGTAAGTCCAGCATTAGACAGATCATCAAGAATCATGAGCTGTTCAAGAACAAGACTTGGATAGATACTAAGAAGGTATTTTATCATTATTTTCCTTCTGAGGAGGAGAAAACGGTACCTACGCCGGAGGGTCTATGTGAGTTCTCAAGGCGTTGCTGAGAGGACGAGCGAGTGAACTTGTGTAGCTCCTTCGACAGATATGTTAGGAACTTTGCTCTGAAAGAGGGGGACCTGGTGAGAAAGAGTAAGATGACAGAGACAGAGAGAGATTTGTTATTTTACCAAGGCTTACCGGTGACTGTGAGGCATCGTATTGCAGGTAGTTTGCGCAGGAAAATAGGTAAAGACATCACAATGGATGCACCTCCGGATCAAAGCATGACGATTGAAGCAGTAAGATTGTATTTTAGCAGAAATAACATTGAGTATGGTCTAGGTACATTGAACTCAGGTTCTGACGAAGAGACGAGTGACGACAAGGAGTTGTCATCTGACGAATCGGATTCCGGGAAGGAGGTGAGGCGTAGAGCTAGAAAGAGAGCTGAGAAAGAGTAATGTGGTAAGAAAGTGAAGTCGAAGGCTAACGAGAAAGACGAACAGACGGAAAGATAGCACAGCTGAGTGAAGCATTGACTAAATTACAGCTGACGATCGCAAATCAGGAGGTAGCGACACAGGTACGACAGGAACAACCAACGACACAGCATCAGCATACGCATCAGGTATCGACTGGCCAGATGGAAAGGGCACCACATACATGTTTCATGTGTGGCAAGACGGAGGGTGTCAATCTCGATCATCCGATTGGGATGAGTAAGTGTCCAGAGACGATAGCACTAATTGCAGAAAAGATGTGTCAGTTTTCGCCAGCAACTGGGAAGGTCATTCAAGCGAACGGAGCAAACTTACTGATGATGCCTGCCGGGCAACGTGGCGGCATTGCAGTGGTGCTGCAAGAGGAGATCTGTTTCGGTAAGGAAAAGGACCGTGACATGTCTAATGTTGCAGGTCCCTCAGGTACCTGTTCGAGCCTAGGGGTGTTAGTTGACGGCGAACAATTGATCGAAGGTGACGTATACGCATACTCATTGAGGGTGCTGAACACTTTTGCAGCTACTCGAGCACAAGCCAAGAAGTCGACAGCAGAGGATGGGGAGTCAAGCAATGAAGAGCCGATAGCCAAGAGGTTTGAATACAGGCACACTAACGATAGGTCGAAGGGTAAGGTTGTGGGGCTGTCTGAAGCTACAAAGATGACGCCGACAGCGAAAGTGGATGGTAAGGCTGCGAGCGAGAAGCCACCAGCCGTGAACATGGAAGAGGGTTGGAAGACTAGGAAAAAGGATCAGGTAACTGCGCACAAGAGGGACATGCCTCCTCATCTGAAGCAGACGAGGTTCACGTCTGACGTATAGGATATGGTGTCCGCCGACAACGTCGCTAATCAGATACTTGATCAGAAGCTAACGCTGCAACTGAGACAGATAATAGGAATTTCGCCTACCTTGCAGAAGCGTTTTGCGGCACTCACGAAGACGCGCAAGGAGGTAGGTGGATCTGTGGCACAAGCAATTCGGATAGCCACAGTTGAAGATGAGAAAGAGGCAGTCGAGAATGTCGTGACAGAGGGGTCGGTGATGCTGAGCTTACAGGAGGGTGAGAACCTCGAAGAGGTAATAACGCAGCACGCTGACGTTTATGCTGTGGCAGTTGGACAGGAACGATTCTTTGCAATGGCATGTGGAGTTGTACAAGGGATGTTTGGGACTGAGGCAGTAATGTACCTCGTAGACTCAGGATCAAAGCTGAACTTAATATTGAAGAAAGTGTGGGATCAGACTAACCTAGCTATCGATCCAGATGGGTGTGGGTGGACACTCAAAGGTATTAATGGTATGCTTACACCACTTGAGGGCTGCATCCGTGACGCACCTGTCGAGATTGGGGGGGAAAGGTTTGATCACCATTTCTTTGTCACCCTGACTGACTTAGGGCAACACAATGGGATTCTCGGGCAGCCATGGTTACAGTGGGTGGCAGCTAATCTAGAATATGAAAGGAAGAACGGAATGTACCTTGTGGCACATCGCAACGGTGATCGATCCATGACGCCGATACAGGTGCATATTGTCGACACAGGCACTGACCGAAACAAGGAGAAATTAGTGTTCATGACAGGACTCGTGTCGCGCAAGGATTTTTGAAGAGAGGCGTGATGTCTGAACTGGCCTCGATAGGTAGTATCGCGTCCTCAGAAATTCCTAGGTTGGGTAACATTTTTCATTGTGTTGCGAGCGACATCTCTACACTCACAGATTCAGAGTTATCGATAGCTTCCCAGATTGATCCACCAGACTCTTCTGACAGGTTGTTACAGGATTATATTGCAGCAAGCCCCATTCCTTTGACTCCAGTCCCTTCAGCATGGCGCAAACGTGTACAAATGCATTATAGCGTGACAGTAGCATTGAAAAGATATAAGCCCATTGACCGAAAGGTGTGCCCAGTGCCATCGTATATGCCTAACCCATTCACACAGAAATTCAAACCTATTGCTATACCTGAGTTGATGCCGCTACCAATTGAACCGAGACCCTGAAAGAAGTATGAATTCGGCTCAGGCAATCGGTGGACCGTGCAGCGGCTGAGTGATGTGATTGCGAAGATTCCCGCTAACTTCTTATCAGATGCAGAAATTGACTTGCTAGTCCATGTTGTGGTTTCGTGACAGGCAGCATTTGCGTGGACTGACGATGAGTGAGGTACTTTCTCCCCAAGATACTTTCCTGACTATGAAATACCAGTGATCGAACACGTACCATGGGCACAACCGTCCATCCGAATTCCGAAGGCCATCGAGGAGAAGGTGAAAGCAGTCATCAAATGCCAATTAGATGCTGGCAAGTTTGAGCCATTCTCCGCGTCGTATCGGACAGCATATTTTGCGGTCAAAAAGAAACAGGGTGATCCGCGACTCGTATTCAATTTAGGTGACCTTAACGCTATCACTATATGTGATGCGGTGCTACCTCCATGGCCAGATGACTTTGCTGAAAGCTTTGTAGGGCATCACATTTTTATGCTAGCTGACATTATGGCAGGTTTCGACAACTGCATTCTCGCATCAGTTTCGCGCGACCTTACAACATTCCAATGCCCCTTTGGGTCGTTGCGATTGACTAGGCTGCCACAAGGCTATACTAATGCAATGCCTGAATTCAGTCAATGCATATTGCATACGTTGGGTGACATGTTACCGAACGAAGCTGATGCTTTTGTGGATGATGTAGGTGTGAAGGGTCCGAGTACTGACTATGACGACAAGGCTGTTGCAGGCAATTCGAATATTCAGAGGTTCATGTATGAGTTTGCATGTACAGCTAATAAGCTGCTTGCCAGGTTTGTCGAAGCGGGAATTACGGCATCTGGATCGAAGCTTGTTATCGCGATCCCCAGGCTGAAGATCGTCGGTTCCTTAATATATAGAAGTCTGTATGACCGCAAATAAGTAAGACCACTCTAAACTAAGGTGATCTGTGCATAAGTGGCTAAGTATAGCCCATGATGCCATAAGCCCTCATGGTGTGGTGCTACTCTAATGATAGTGCAGTATATCATAATGATGTCCTTTGTATCCTAAGAATATCACTGTATGTCATAGAAGATGACTTGACTATGTAAGACTAGCCTTGTATGTCATATGTGTATAGTAAATGGCACCACTATGTCATACCTGTAAGGTAAGCAGACCACACTGAGTCTGGGCCTATAATAATAGGCATGAGGTTATAGAAACCTAGAATGTGAGGCTTGTAGACTAATAATAGTCCTGACATCTTAGATAAGAAGGAGGGTCACCTGACATGATTCCTGTGATAGTACCTGGTGCTGCTATCTAATCTAAGAGTTTGGCAAGTCATGTGACACAACTCACATGACCCACTGACCTTCAGGTCGTTGGATCGACCCCAGCCATGTGCAATAAGTACAGTAAACATAGTAAGAGAGGACAATTCTGGATGTGCACAAAATAATTGACACAAGCCATCTTGTGGGACTCACCAACTTAAGGGTCTTACTCAGACAAGTTGGTGAGGGGTTAGAAGGCAAGCTACAGAGGGTGAGAGGTGCTTCTGCGGCGGTAGCCGAGAAGAATAGAACTAAGATATCAAGGCGTCAAGCCTTGGTCTTTAAATATGTACAGGGTGAGAACACGTGCTACTAACTAGTGTGTCTGCCCTAAAGGAATGGTCAGTGCACCCTATCGGCATATGCTGACGTATACTCTACTCTAAGAGACCGTGGGAGGCCGGTAATGGCCGGACCAATGGTAAATGAGAGAGTGGTGGTGTCACCTTGCGGTGGACATGTGGAACGCGGGCGCAGCCCGGGTATATGGAAGGCCAGTTGTACCGGTGCCTTGAGGGACTATGGCTATTCGCCAGGCCCTTGGTGACTCAGGCCGAGAAGGCCGAGTGGTATGCCAGAAGCCGGTGATATGATCAGGCCGGTGGTGGCGTGGGAGCGAGGCCTTGCGGCTGGCTCGGAGGTATGGCAACGCCGGCGTGAGAAGCACGGAGGTTGCACATTGCCGGGTCTAGAAGCCCGGAGGTAGGACTGTGCCGGTGACGGGAAGTCCGGGGGTTGCATAAGGCCGGTGATAGAAGCGTGTGCTATTGAGGGAAGCACGGAGCTTAGGAAGTGCCAGTGATGCATGTGGTGATCGTTAGGCTTCTCAGCGTAGTAGACCGATGGGCACAGAGCTTAGTCAGCTGTTGTGCCATGTTGCCATTATTATGCGAGTGGCGCTCGCTGACAGGGAGAGGCTGGTCGACTTGTGGACTCTAGACTCTATGACGGGGTTGTGACGTAGCGGTGGCGGTGCTATGACCTAGACGTATGACGTGGATCACAGGATGAGGCACAGCGAAGCACGTTGCCTTAGTGATGACGTAATCAGTCATGTGGTGTAGCGTTGGGCCGGTGCTATGGGTCACGTGTAGGTTAAGGCCTATTCGGTCGTAACGTTCCGTTATAATACCTCGGCAGGTTCGGCATGGTGGGATAAGTCCCGGATAACTTTGTAGAGGCTTGTATAAGGCCAGAATTGGTGCTATAATTGCGCGAAAAATGTGCTATGTCCCAAATCTGTGACAATAATCTGTGACACTATGAGGTCAGAACTATTATTAGTTTACAAGGCCCCACATTCCATCGTTTACAACATCAGGGCCCATACTGGCCCAGTCTATGACATCATGCCTATTATTATAGGTCTATACTTAGTGTGGCCTGCTTATCTGACAGGTATGACATAGCGGCCTGCTTCCTCCACATTTATGGCATACAAGGCATATTTACAGAGCCAGTGTCATCTCTATGACATACTGCACTATTCCTAGATAGCACCATATTATGACGCCTTATGGCATCACTATGATACCACAACATGTGCACAGACTAGCTGCATTAGGGTAGACATTAGTAGTAGTATAAGGTCTTATATGTCTAGGCATCTATGGTGCCAACGGCCTAGTCACCGCCTCTTTTGTACAGTAGCCAAATCCTGTGGGCAACTTCACGTTAACCCTAATGCAGGGTTTACATAAGTGCTGGTACCTGGCGGCACCCTGAGATTAAACATTTTGGGTATAGTACGGCACGGAGAGAACATTTGAACACTCGTTGTGGTGTAGATACGGCAACGGCGCAGGCCTGTTGTGTATGTACTATTTCACTACATGCCGCGCTCTAGTAAGATACAGAAAGCACGCAAAGCTGCCGCTGCTCGTGCACGTACTGGGAAGCAGTTGAGCACACACGCCAGCGCCAGGAAGCAGTCGTGCACATCACAAGCCCAAGTATCAGCTGTGCGAGATGTTCTCTGCATAAGCTCAGATGAGGATGACGAGTGCACGTCATGGATGGGGGATGTGAGTTACATGATCTCCTCGGACAAGAATGAAGATGGAGAGGACTTGAATGATGACGAGGGCAACAACGGAGATGATGACGGAGATGATGACGGAGATGATGACGACAACAACAACGATTTGTCTGAGTTGGAGGGTGATGAGCTGCGTCAGAGTCTGGAGATGGCACAGCAGAGGAAAGAACGCAACAGGGATGCCTTCGGTATCCTAATGAGACCAATGTCTCAGAGCGTCTGGAAGCAAGCAGAGAGCAACCGGGCTCTGGGTTACAATGGCATGTCAGACAGAACGAAACGGAGGCACGATAAGAAGCTTCGGGATGAACAGGCTCACCGTAAGAGGTACTTATCACAATTCATGGGCAAAATGTATGTGTTGACGAGTTTCGGGCACAGCTCTGGTGCGCAATTCATGCACTCGTTTTTCTCGACACAGAAGGGTCCTGAGCTGTCAGAGCAGCAGTCAAATGAGCAACAGGGTGGTTTACATACCATTCCAAGTGTTCGCCAGCCAGCACTGAGTGGAGACTAAGATTTTCTGTGGATATCTCTCTGATATCTCATCATCAGAGGATGAGTACGAAACCGGAGATGTGGGTGCTGAAGGTGGAGAAGGAAGTGAAGAGAACATCCACAATAGCCAGGAGCATCAAAGTGCGATGCTACAGTTACTCATGCATGAGGAGGAGGAAGAGAGCAAAATGGACGAGGCTGAACTTACTGTGGATTCCAGCCCCTCACAGCAGCAGCGCACTGTCCGCTCCAACCAGACAACCCCCCCTCCAAAGCACTGCAAGCTTGAAGTGCCAGCACGCATTACCCGCTCTCACATCAAGGAGAACCGTATGCGGACCTTCGAGAATGGACTTGATGCAATCCAGAAATTCATTAAATCAAAGCGACATACCTTTATTTCAGGCGATAACAGTCTGCAGGCCTGCTGCAGGCACTGTATTGAGAGCTATCTGCACTTGATTGTCAAATACAAGCACTCCATGACTGTGGCAGGGGAATGTGCAGCGAAAAGCCATGGCTTTTCTGCAAAATGGGGTGTAAGGATGGTGCAGAAGTGGGCTCGAAGATGGTTGAATGCGCGAGAACTTCCCGTATCCTTGAAGGGCCGGCATATCAAGTCCTATACATTGCTACAGGACCCTGTGGTGCAAGTGGAGCTACGCTCATACGTGCAGTCAAACAAATGGGCCATGAATCCCGAAAAACTCACCAAATTCACCAAAAACAGCATGGTACCAGCAGCTGCTCAGCAGTATCTGAAAGAGATCATTCGTAAGGAGATGCCAGCAGGGTTAAAGAAGTATATGGAGCTTGAACTCTTCCCATGGATTCACTTGAAGGTTGGCCAAGAAATCTCCCTGAGCACTGCGCACGATTGGCTTCATCGAGAAGGCTTCCAGTACATCGAGCACAAGAAGAGCCTCTATTATGATGGTCATGAGTGGCCAGATGTTGTCAGGTATCGTCAAGAAGTCTTCCTGCCAGCAATGGCACAGCATCAAAAATGAATGATCGAGTATGTCGTTGGAAATGTCTCGGAAGAGGTCAACAAGCAAACAGAAAATTATGTTGAGTGCCATCTAGTGTTTGTGGTGCATGACAAAATGACTGCCCAAGCACATGATGGTGTCAAAAAAAGCTGGGTTTTCAAAGGTGAGCAGCCACTACAAAAAAAGGGTCCCGGCAGGGGCATTCACTGCAGCGACGTAATCTGTTCCACATTCGGTTGGTTGAAGGATGCGGGACAAGGCCTTGAATATGGTAAAAATCATGATGGCTTCTGGAACGGTGAGATGTTTGTGAACCAGGTATGCCATGACAAATCTGTAGCAGACTTGACTCACAAAATAATTGATCATAGCTGAAAACAAAGATCATTCCGACATTTGAAAAATTGCATGGCCCCGGATTCCAAGCCTTAATTGCTGTTGACCACTCACAAGGACATTCTGCCTTCGCTGAGGATGCACTTCTTGTGTCACGCATGAATCTGTGCCCTGGTGGAAAGCAGGCACAAATGCGTGATGGCTGGTTCATGAAGAATGATCAGAAAATTATCCAACAAATGAATTTTCCATACAATCATCCTGATCATCCCAATCTTCCCAAAGGGATTCGACAAATTCTCATCAAGCGAAGCCTCCGGGTTGATGGACTGCGAATGCAGTGTCACAGGAAATGTGACCCAGATGTGATCAGTTGCTGTGCCAAGCACATACTCGAAAATCAGCCAGACTTCAAGGAACAGAAAACTCTTGTCCAGGAAGTCATTGAGAATGCAGGCCACATGTGCATATTTTTACCAAAATATCACTGTGAGCTGAATTTCATTGAATACTTCTGGGGTGCTGTCAAGAAGTATCTCCGCAACCACTGTGATTATACGTTTCCAATATTACAAGCCAATATGCCAGATGCACTGGCATCGGTAAGTGTCGAGACAATCTGGAAATGGGAGCACCGGGTTGTTAGGTGGATGGATGCTTATCACTCAGGATTGGGCACAAAAGATGCTCAATTACAGGTGCAGGCATTCAGTTCTCGTCGATACAAGTCTCACCACCGTGTTCCAGAGACCCTCGCACGTCAGCTTGACTGATATACTATATTTAAATTAGTCAGATAGGTAGAGATGTCAATACTTTCCTTATATAGTACTGCTTTCCCACAACTGGCCAAATTTGGACATATAAATTTCTCGATTTTGATTTTCAGAGAAATCCGCCTAGCCATTTTGTTCCTATGTTCAATCTAAGCATTTTGGCTAGACCGATTGTCTCTAGGCACCAATCTGAGCGAGCAGTAAGACTTGTACAAAAGAGGCAGTGACTAGGCCGTTGGCACCATAGGGACTTACTTTCCTAGACTCAACAATGTGAACTTGGAGCATTTCCCTACTCTTTTCTACTCTTGCTGAGCATCGTGTGCTTGCCTGGGAACTCTTTTCTTCTTCTTAAAACTCTATCTTGTGCTGGCAGCTTGAGATGTCACAGAGACAGGATTGTGACAATAAGGCCTAACAATCTACTGTCACTTATCTGACTGCATATAGGTTACGATTCCTGAGGTATGAAGAAAGTGTTTTGTATGATGTAGATCCATCAGTTTAGGGTGACCACAATCTGTGTCATATGTGAGAATATAAAATAAACTGTCATTGCATTGGTCTATTCTCATTGTGTCTGACAAATAAATTGTTTCACGTAAAGATAACGTCAGAATAAAATACTGAAAGGCTAATAGAATCCATATATCTTTGATGCAAGTCTAGGCTTGGACTTGCTAATGCAGTTGTAAGGGTTGGTTGCAGTCAATAAGACAAGTGACCCGTCAAGCAGGAATTGCAAGAGTAGTAAACAAAGTGAATGTGTCACAGTTTTACAAGGCATTTCCCACATTCTCTATTCTCATAATAGAAGTCGTGCAGCCCCTTTACTAGTACAGGTCTTCTCATCTACATTGTTAGAATCACATGACCAAGGGCTTTCCGATGCACTAGTAATTACCAAGTCACATGACCTTCCAGGTCATGTGACCTACTCAACTACATCAGATTAGATATGTGCCACTAAGTCCAATCATAGGCACCATACCAGGTGACCTTATCTCTTATCTTATCTGTACAAGTTATGACATCAGGTTCCATTACTGGACCAGACCATGACATCATCATGACAACACTATTACTAGGTCATGACACCATAGAAAAGCTCATCAGAAGACATTCTGATACGTTACATATCAAATACCTGAAACATGATCATCAACATCATTAGAAGCCATTAGGACAACCCTTCCAGCTAGAAGCCTAGCAGTTCCATATATCAAGTGTTATTATTAGCGTAGCACTCCACTATCACAATGTGGCCTTATAGCCCGCTTACTTTCCATCATGACAAGAAGGCCTAGAAACCTTCACGAATGTCATTACCAGGTACATGCCATATCACACCATAGTCACACCATATTAGCACTACGCACAGACCAAGCCATTAGGACAGGTCTACTCATGAATAGTATACATCATGTATATAACCGAACATCTAGCATCCTACAGCGCTAGACTTAACAATTGCCGCTAGGGCATCCATATTCTCTATGGGGGCGTTTCCCCTACTTTTCTTCTAACCTCCTGCTGGATGACTTATGGTCTGATTTGAGGCTTACCCCTTGGTGTTATACTATGTACTGGCAGCTTGAGACGTCAACTTGACACATACTACTCACATCTGTGGGACCGGTCCTACTGGGGACCCTAACCGTCAGACGAGGTGCGACCGCGCCGTCAGCAGTGATCCTAGAACCTATGTGACAGAGGTTGCATAGGCCTCCCCAGGCCTAAGGTGACATAACAAGGTGGTGACCCTCGGACTAGCAGTCAAAGAGCCAGTAAGGACCACACCAGCACACAGAGAGGTAAGGAGTAAGAGGGCCAAGCCCTAATGCCGAGAATCTTAGACTTGAGGCATAAGGCAACAAGTCGACATACTTATATACATGAGGTAACTACCTAATGGCTGGCCCTAAAGTCATAGCCTGTGTGCAGTAACTAAGGGAGCACATGATGAGTAACTACCGTAATGTAACATGTACATAGTGTGACCGTGATGTAAGTACCTGAGACGCGTGCTACCCTACAGTGCTAATCTACTGGGTCGGGTGGTCTGATAAGATAACAAGGAGCGGACGAGAGGAAACTGTACGCTAAGACTTAGCCCCATGCCTAGGGGCACTTCCACAATACAGAAAGGGATGTCGAGAACCCCTCACAGAGAATTCTGTGACACAACTAAGACATTGGATTAGTGTGACAAAACGGTTCTAAGGAAAGTACACCTTAGAAGTCAAGCTTATATACATAAGGTGCAGCGATCAGTAATCGTCTGCCCTGAAGCTAGATGGTCTGTGCATAAGCAAGTAATGACAAGCACACATTTGTTTGGACGCCCTATAATGAATGATCCAAATCATGGTTGTGTATGGGACTGTAGGTCCTTGTTTGTCCAGTATGACAAAAGATGTTAGTTAGCAGGCCATGAAAATGTACCCAGACCACTGATATAAACCAGCTTGGTAGTGTGTTTGAGATGTGTCTGATAATTGTTATGGTCTTTGCAGGTACACTCAGTTTATTCCTTTGACACCTCACTGTGTATCAGGACTTGGCCTTCAACCGCTCCACTGTGTGCTCTATTCTACGGACCTCCACTCAACCATAGGCCCCTGTTTCATGTATAACAATCCTATGCCCATAGTCTACTTACTGTCTCGTTGCCTTCTAGCTGATATCCTATGTCTAATCATATGTCTTCTCTGTTTCATTCCTTGTCATGCTCAACTGCAGCACTTCTCATTTGTTACTTAGAATGCTAGCTCGATGGACTTAATAGTAGCAGTACCAAGGACACTATGACCCCGATTATCGAATCACAGTATAAAACTTGATGTACATACTGATCAAGTTCCTCAGCTCAACCTTGTTGAATAACAAGCATCTTATACTCATTCTCAAAGGCTTGAGCAATCAAGTGCCCAGCTTCTATATCCACACTCTGACTCTGTGGAGTCCAATGAGTAGTGCACTACTCAATATGCTGAGTAACTCCACTTGGTTATTTCAGCTAAACAGATATTTGATCCGTAACAATAATCAAGTGACCATGTGTCACAGATCCTGTGACATGGGTCAGCCGCTCTACCCCAGCTTGAACCTACAGTAGATTACATTGTAAGTAGCAGAGTTAGATATACCTCAGCCTGGTCATCTAGATGTGACTGCTTACATACAGGGTATCATACATCGTGCACAGACCATGCCTTTAGAGCTGGTCCAATTACTTAGTGTAGTGATCCCCGATGTATATATACCATATGCTGAGGTCTTACAACCTCAGTCTGAATATACTCGACTTGGGGTGCATGTGCCCCCAGTCTTGCATCTCATTACCATGTCTGCTCATCTACAACACATTCTCTACGTTATACCCTTGCTAGTCTGTGATGCAACCTTAGCAACCAAGACAGCCATTTTGGTGTTACCTTATAGGCTCTGAAGATAGGCAACAGACACAGATGTAGCTCTGTGTCGCTGTGTATCTCATGTACCTTCAAATTTGTTGTGATCTAGACTGTACTTCTAAGCTAGGCGCGTTCTGGTGGCTTGTAAATATAGTCATACAATCTGGTACCATGATAATGCTTATCTAAGCTATTCCCACAGCCACAAGTTGATATGCAATATTGTAGCCCTGTAAGAAAACCATCATGTGACACATAAGTGCCTGTGTGGTATGTGATGGTTGAAGCATAAAATGTAAAAGATAATCCCAGACACAAGTCTTTTGAATGTAAAATCCTGACAATAACTGTCACAACACTCCAATTATCAAAATCTGCCAACCAGATCTCCCAGAACAGCCTCTGAAAGTTTGGACTACCTATCTTGGAAGCTCAGCCACAGCCCAAAAGGTATGTCAATCAAGTCACATGATGGTGCTGATACTTATCACCTCCCCATTCTGTAGCCTCTCTGACCCTCAAATGCCTGCAGTACACTCTAGAAAAACTATGGTAGATCCAATCGGCTTCAATATATACCCATAGCATCTGACCTGTGCACCCACTCTACTGTGTCTATTTGCTGCTGTAGATGATTCAATTCATGTGGCAATAGACCTACAGAAATGTGAAATTATGCAGCAGAAAAATGCAAATATGAGTGCAGATTGAAATTGTAAACCAATATAGAATATCTATTCAACATCATTGAGTGCCCCGTGAACCACTCTATGGTGCCTATTTATTGCTATGGAAGGTCTAATCCACACGGCAATAGACTGACAAAAACATGAAATTGTGTACCGAAAGAAATACATGTATGGCTGCAGATTGAAATTGTAGAGTGTCATAGAACCTCCAAATACATTCAACATGGTTGGATGCCATGTGCACCTACTGTAGGGTGAGTATTTATCACTGCAAATGGTCTACCTTTCATGCCAATGCATCATGCAGCAGTAAAACATGCATAGAATAAAAGGTCAAAATTACAGAGCCAGACGCAGCACAACAAAGGGATTCCACATGGCTGCATATTCTGTGCACATGCTCTTGGGCACCTATTCCTGCAGTAAATGGCATCTTTCACATGGCAATAGACTGACAAAATACAAAACTGTGTAGCACAGAAATGCAAAAATTGTAGCAGATTGAAATTGCAGTACTGTGTCACAGATTATTCTGGGATGTCGCCGCTACTTTTTATAGGATTTATTACGCCATTCTACGCCTTGTGTGTAGCTATCCTCAGTAGCGTCACTCACCTTATGCATGGGCGCCATTACCGACACCACCCTCTATGTGGAAGCGCCCCTACAGGCGTCTTCCATCATGTTATGCCAGAGTGCCATTACTGGCGTCTCTACCCCTATGCCACATGACTCTGCGCCATTACTGGTGCCTTGTCATTATGTTACCTTCTCTCTGCATTACACGCACAGACCCTCGTGCCTTAGGACAGGCTCGTAGGTACTGGTGCACCCCCATGTATATATGCGCTAGCATGAGGACTTGCATCCTCATGTTTAGCATTCTCGACGTAGGGTAATGACACCCTCTTTCATGCTATCTTGTGGGCTGCCATTCCTCTCCTAGTCCTTGGCTTGCTTGTCTAGGGACGTCAGCTTTGTCACCCGGCGTACTGCCATCAAGACTCGCTTGTCACCCCCGCCTCTCCACAGGTGCCATGGACCTTGGAATACGGCGTAGGGCTATTAAGACTACCGTGGCTATGGGCCAGTCCCACAGATGGTATGTCTGTGTCATACTGGACACAACAGACAAATGGATCAGACCAGGTTGAGTACACTATGCACTCAAGAGACCTATTTAACACAGCCAACAGTGCACTTGCTATGCCAACAGATCCATAGAAGCACAAAATAATGAAGCAGAACCAAATGAATCTAGCAGAAGGTTAAGATCAAAATAAATTGCCTCTATTTTCTGCAATGAATGGGTGTCCTATATTGGATGCACAATGAATCCAACATGACTGGGGCTTTGAGCCTACTGCATCTGGCTCTGCAGCTTTAATTTTCTGTTTTATTCATGTATTTTTGCTGCATAATTTGTCATTTACGGTTGATCTATTGGCCTGTAAATGATTGCGATAAATAGACGCCCACCCATGGTGAACATGAGCATCCAACATTGCCGGATTTTTTGGCCTGTCAGAGTTGGCTTCGCGGTTTAAAAATTTCTTCCAATCCAGGTATTTCTGCTGTGTAATTTTGCATTTCTGCACATTTCTAGTAATCTATTGGCCTGTATATTACTGCGATAAATAGACGCCCACCCAGTGGTGGACATGAGCATCCGACATTGCCGGATTTTTTGGCCTGTCAGAGTTGGCTTCGCGGTTTAAAAATTTCTTCTAATCCAGGTATTTCTGCTGCATAATTTCGCATTTCTGTGATTTTTTGGCTGATCTAGTTGGCCTGTATATTACTGCGATAATAGACGCCCACCCATGGTGGACATGAGCATCCGACATTGCTGGATGTTTTGGCCTGTCAGAGTTGGCTTCGTGGTTTGAATTATAGACGCCCACCCAGTGGTGGACATGAGCATCCGACATTGTCGGATTTTTTGGCCTGTCAGAGTTGGCTTTGCGGTTTAAAAATTTCTTCTAATCCAGGTATTTCTGCTGTGTAATTTTGCATTTATGCACATTTCTAGTAATCTATTGGCCTGTATATTACTGCGATAAATAGACGCCCACCCATGGTGGACATGAGCATCCAACATTGCCGGATTTTTTGGCCTGTCAGAGTTGGCTTCACGGTTTGAAAATCTCGTCCAAGTATTTCTACTGTGTAATTTCGCATTTCTATGATTGTTTGGTGATCTATTGGCTTGTGAATTATGGCGATATATAGATGCCCACTCACTGGTGGACATGAGCATCCGACATTGTCGGATTTTTTGGCCTGTCAGAGTTGGCTTCGTGGTTTGAATAATAGACGCCCACCCAGTAGTGGACATGAGCATCCGACATTGCCGGATGTTTTGGCCTGTCAGAGTTGGCTTCATGGTTTGAAAATTTCCTCCAAGTATTTCTGCTGTGTAATTTTGATTTTCTGTAATTGTTTGGTGATCTATTGGCTTGTAAATTATGACGATAAATAGACGCCCATTCAGCGGTGGACATGAGCATCTGACATTGTCGGATTTTTTGGCCTGTCAGAGTTGGCTTCACGGTTTAAAAATTTCTTCCAATCCAGGTATTTCTGCTGTGTAATTTTGCATTTCTGCACATTTCTAGTAATCTATTGGCCTGTATATTACTGCGATAAATAGACGCCCACCCATGGTGGACATGAGCATCCAACATTGCCGGATTTTTTGGCCTGTCAGAGTTGGCTTCGTGGCTTGAATAATAGACACCCACCCGGTGGTGGACATGCATATCCAACATTGCCGGATTTTTTGGCCTGTCAGAGTTCGCTTCGTGGTTTGAAAATTTCTTCCAATCCAGGTATTTCTGCTGCATAATTTCGCATTTCTGCACTTTTCTAGTAATCTATTGGCCTGTATATTATTGCGATAAATAGACGCCCACCCAGTGGTGGACATGAGCATCCGACATTGCTGGATGTTTTGGCCTGTCAGAGTTGGCTTCGTGGTTTGAATAATAGACGCCCACCCAGTGGTGGACATGAGCATCCGACATTGTCGGATTTTTTGGCCTGTCAGAGTTGGCTTCACGGTTTGAATATCTTCAGCACCTTCACTAAATCCAAATCCACCTCGGCATCCCCACTCTCATCAGTAAAGTCTTTGGCAACAGGGCTCTCATCATCATCAATGTTCATTGAGTCCTCATCCCATCTCCATCTGTGCAGCCTCCACTCCTCCTCCTCCCTCTCATACTGGTCCTGTGTTCCCTTCAGATTCACTGTGAGAGGATCCAAGCATGATATCTGGCTTGCTGAAGCAGAATGACTCAATATTTTGTGACATCAACTTTGACACCCTTGTCCGTCCGGCCATGTCGGATGTGGATGTCCACCGCTGGGTGAGCGTCTATCTACCCATAGCCGCATGTGACCCCACCCAGCAGTGGACATCCACGTCCGACATGGTCGGACACAGTGTGTGAGCTGCCATGTAGGCACCACTGGTTGAATACATGGCACGTCCAATTGCAGAATAGCTGGGCGCACAATTGTGCTACTACTGCAGGATAAATAGATACAGTAGTGAACAAGGCAGTAGTACTGTAGGGGTCATGCCCTAGCTAGGGATGGCACCCTAGTGGTGAGACTGCAGGGTTAGACACCCTATGGCATCTCATAACCCCTAACCCCTAAAAATGCAAAATTGATTATTATTAAATTTAACTCTTAATAATACTATATAAACTCATACAAATTCATGTAACACCCACCTAACCCCACATAAATTCAATCAATACTCACATAACCCCACATAAATTCAATTGGGCTTTCCAATGCACTAGAAATTATTAAGTCACATGACCTTCCAGGTCATGTGACCTACTCAACTACATCAGATTAGATATGTGCCACTAAGTCCAATCATAGCCACCAAACCAGGTGACCTTATCTCTTATCTTATCTACACAAGTTATGACATCTTGTTCCATTACTCCACTAGACCATCACATCATCATCCCAACACTATTACTAGGTCATGACACCATAGAAAAGCTCATCAGAAGACATTTTGATACGTTACATATCAAATACCTGAAACATGATCGTCAACATCATTACAACCCATTAGCACAACCCTTCCAGCTACAAGCCTAGCAGTTCCATATATCAAGTGTTATTATTAGCGTAGCACTCCACTATCACAACCTCGCCTTATAGCCCGCTTACTTTCCATCATCACAAGAAGGCCTACAAACCTTTACAAATGTCATTACCACGTACATCCCATATCACACCATAGTCACACCATATTACCACTACACACAGACCAAGCCATTACAACACGTCCACTCATGAATAGTATACATCATGTATATAACCGAACGTCTAGCATCCTACAGTGCTAGACTTGACAATTGCCACTAGCGCATCCATATTCTCTATGGGGGCTTTTCCCCTACTTTTCTTCTAACCTCCTGCTGCATGACTTGTCGTCTGATCTCAGGCTTACCCTTTGGTGTCATACTATGTGCCAGCAGCTTGAGACGTCAACTAAGACATTGGATTAGTCTGACAGAACGGTCCCAAGGAAAGTACACCTTACAAGTCAAGCTTATATACACAAGGTGCAGCAATCAGTAATCGTCTGCCCTGAAGCTAGATGGTCTGTGCATAAGCAAGAAATGACAAGCACACATTTGTTTGGACATCCTATAATGAATGATCCAAATCATGGTCGTGTATGGGACTGTAGATCCTTGTTTGTCCAGTATGACAAAAGATGTTAGTTAGCAGGCCATGAAAATGTACCCAGACCACTGATATAAACCAGCTTGGTAGCCTGTTTGAGATCTGTCTGATAATTGTTATGGTCTTTGCAGGTACACTCAGCTTATTCCTTTGACACCTCACTGTCTATCAGGACTTGGCCTTCAACCGCTCCACTGTGCGCTCTATTCTACGGACCTCCACTCAACCGTAGGCCCCTGTTTCATGTATAACAATCCTATGCCCATAGTCTACTTACTGTCTCGTTGCCTTCTAGCTGATATCCTATGTCTAATCATATGTCTTCTCTGTTTCATTCCTTGTCGTGCTCAACTGCAGCACTTCTCATTTGTTACTTAGAATGCTAGCTCGATGGACTTAATAGTAGCAGTACCAAGGACACGATGACCCCAATTATCAAATCACAGTATAAAACTTGATGTACATACCGTGGTGCACCCCCATGTATTATATGCGCTAGCATGAGGACTTACATCCTCATGTTTAGCATTCTCGACGTAGGGTAATGACACCCTCTTTCATGCTATCTTGTGGGCTGCCACTCCTCTCCTAGTCCTTGGCTCCCTTGTCTAGGGATGTCGGCTTTGTCACCCGGCGTACTGCCATCAAGACTCGCTTGTCACCCTTGCCTCTCCACAGGTGCCATGGACCTTGAAATACGGCGTAGGGCTATTGGAACTACCCTGGCTATGGGCCAGTCCCACAGACGGTATGTCTGTGTCATACTGGACACAACAGACAAATGGATCAGACCATGTTGAGTACACTATGCACTCAAGAGACCTATTTAACACAGCCAACAGTGCACTTGCTATGCCAACAGATCCATAGAAACACAAAATTATGAAGCAGAACCAAATGAATCTAGCAGAAGGTTAAGATCAAAATAAATTGCCTCTATTTTCTGCAATGAATGGGTGTCCTATATTGGATGCACAATGAATCCAACATGACTGGGGCTTTGAGCCTACTGCATCTGGCTCTGCAGCTTTAATTTTCTGTTTTATTCATGTATTTTTGCTGCATAATTTCGCATTTTTGTGATTTTTTGGTGATCTATTGGCCTGTATATTACTGCGATAAATAGGCGCCCACCCAGTGGTGGACATGAGCATCCGACATTGCCAGATGTTTTGGCCTGTCAGAGTTGGCTTCGCAGTTTGAATACCTTCAGCACCTTCACTAAATCCAAATCCACCTCGGCGTCCCCGCTCTCATCAGTAAAGTCCTTGGCAACAGGGCTCTCATCATCATCAATGTTCATTGAGTACTCATCCCATCTCCATCTGTGCAGCCTCCACTCCTCCTCCTCCCTCTCATACTGGTCCTGCGTTTCCTCCAGATTCACTGTGAGAGGATCCAAGCACGATATCTGGCTTGCTGAAGCAGAATGACTCAATATTTTGTGACATCAACTTTGACACCCTTGTCCGTCCGGCCATGTCGGATGTGGATGTCCACCGCTGGGTGAGCGTCTATCTACCCATAGCCGCATGTGACCCCACCCAGCAGTGGACACATAGGCCGCACGAATAGCGTTTTGCGCTCTTGTCATTACAAAGACGGGGCGTGACCAAAGCCCGGTCCGCTGACGTTTATACGCTGACTGCTTCCGGACAGAATGTCCGATTGGCTAGAACTAGACATGTGACTGATGGTAACTACTAGTGATAAGATAAGACCGTCGTTACGGGAGATAACGCGGCCATCATTCGGCACGTATGTAACCGTTAACTTATGAACCGGATAAGCTAGTTATTGGTCTAGAAAGTCGTAGATAATTCGTAGAATTGCCGGAAAAATAGTAAGAAATATAGGGAAACTAGGAGAATTCTTGTGACACACGGCCCCCAAGAGAATTTGTATTTTCTGACGACTTCAGCGGGTGAGGCGCTGCGACCGTGGGTGAGGCGCCACGCAGCGAGCCAGGCAGGAATTGCTGAGCTACGGGACTTCTGGGACATGTGCAGGACACACAGCACAGCCCAGAACAGGCGCCCCCGATACTCCATCGAGCGCGCACGGTAACACAAGATAACACTTACTTGTAATGATCTTGGTATTGCTGGTTAGGCAAGAGATATAAGCAGTTGTTAAGCAGGATACGTTGAGTGGTTGACTCGTAGTATGAATGCAATGAATAGAACTGAGGCAATAGCGCTCAGCAAGGCTAGTATATATACATGATAAATAAGACCCCTAACAGTCCTATTAGATAATACTCATGTCCGTATTCGTATGTACAAGTCCCCGGGTACCTAAGTACTGAGTAATACGCGATAAATACATATGCCGATCAAAACCGGGATATAGAAAGGCGGCATAGGCCGCACGAATAGCGTTTTGCGCTCTTGTCATTATGTCACAAGAATTCTCCTAGTTTCCCTATATTTCTTACTATTTTTCCGGCAATTCTACGAATTATCTACGACTTTCTAGACCAATAACTAGCTTATCTGGTTCATAAGTTTACGGTTACATACGTGCCGAATGATGGCCGCGTTATCTCCCGTAACGACGGTCTTATCTTATCACTAGTAGTTACCATCAGTCACATGTCTAGTTCCAGCCAATCGGACATTCCGTCCGGAAGCAGTCAGCGTATAAACGTCAGCGGACCGGGCTTTGGTCACGCCCCGTCTTTGTAATGACAAGAGCGCAAAACGCCATTCGTGCGGCCTACGCCGCCTTTCTATATCCCGGTTTTGATCGGCATATGTATTTATCGTATATTACTAAGTACTTAGGTATCTGGGGACTTGTACATACGAATACGGACACTAGTATTATCTAATAAGACTGTTAGGGGTCTTATTTATCATGTATATATACTGGACTTGCTGAGCGCTATTGCCTCAGTTCTATTCATTGCATTCATACTACGAGTTAACCACTCCGCGTATCCTGCTTAACTCTTACAACTATCCTGCCTAACCAGCAAACCAAGCAACAATCATAAGTAAGTGTTATCTTGTGTTATATGAATAGAACTTGCTTTCGCCCCCGCCCTCTTTGAGGGTCTGGGATTTTTTCTTCTTAGGGGTTTTCGTCGCCGTCTGCGCACCCCCGCTCGCCGCCAGGCAGTGGGGTATCCTTAGTGGGCTCTGGGGGAGCGCCTTCGGGCAAATAGCCAGACCGTAGGCTTAAGCGGAACAGGGGATTGGCTGCCAAGCCTTTCCCCATATGTTGGGAATCGATGGCAACGGTGTAAACTCTTGACCGGGCCGGAGACAACCTTCTCGCCTATCCCCAGGCGTACAGGGGCCACTCTATTTAGAGTTGGGATGGTGGGCACGAGTTGCCCTGCCTAGAACCGCTGCCGATACGGCTTCAGAACGATAGAGTTCTGGCCTTGGCGCCCTCTAAGTCCCTCAGGGCATGGGTTTGGTTTTAACACTGGCAGCCACCTAACTGGAGTGAGGCGTGGGCACATGCGGGGTGTAATACCCCAAATCCTGCATTCCCAGGCGTCAAGGGAAGACGACCTGCTGTACCCCCCACCTGGTAGCGTGAGAGAGACGCAATCCAGTCGCCGACACTAACTCCGGTCGAGGGCGGAGTGCCCATTGACGCCGGAGGATAAGCGCACGACACATCAAGAAGCGACGATAAGCCCCGACAGAAGACCGCGTGAATTTCCACTAGAATAGCTTACTTAGACTTCTTTTACGTAGTCATGCCGAAAGCACCACGTTTCACGGTTACCCCGAGAAACGCCGCTACGGGGGAGCGCGAGGAATGGCACATTGCCTCCTTTAAATCGCTCGAAGACCGCATCTCCGCGGTCACAGCCCCAAAGCGAGGAAAGTCCCGAAAGGGCAAAGACGTCTTCTACAGGAAGCCGAACCCTGACCCGGAGGAGATCCGAAGGGTCAACCACGAAGCCGCCCTCGCCGACATCAGGCGGAAGAAGCTCGACAAGCTTTTCCGACAGAAGGAGAAGCTCGAGGCTCGGATCCAGAAACAAAGCCTGGATCAGCTGATCGCCGAGGCAGCCAGAAAAAGGGTTGAGGAAGAGAGAATGGTGAGGAGTCTGCGGGAGCGAATCCAGCTCCCGAAGAAGTCGCTGTTAGAGAGAGTGGAGGAGCTTAGGATGCCGGCCGAGTGGGTCGAGAAACGGGGTCTTGCGAACCCCAGGGATGTCCATTGCACGGAGAAGAAGTGGGACTGGTTCTTGGACGTCGACAAACAGATGAACGCCGCCCGCAAGAACCTTTTCCGGCTATGGAAGGTTCCCGACGCAACCACCACGGCCCCCATCATAGCAAAATTCACCACCCTCATCACCGACTTCGACGATCTCTCCACACACCTGGAACAAAGGGTCCGTCAGGACTCCATGAAGAACGAAGATCTCCGCCGCCTCGAAAAATATCTCAGGAGGGTGGAGCACGTTTTTGGAGACCTAGACGTGAAACAGCACGTTACGTACTTAAAGACACATCTAGTACATAGCGGTCTCAACTTCGACCTTGGGAAACCCCAGCTGTAGTAGATAGAAAGTCCTGAAAAGGCTTTTTTTTTTTTGGTGCATGGCATTGATTGCGAAAAGTCCTGAAAAGGCATTTAAGTCCTGAAAAGGCACTTTTCCCCTGAATTATCGTTTAAGGAAGAAAATAACTCAAGCTGACGAATACTGTCCACCAATGGTGTCTTACACAATCGTCCAAGGCGCTTTGTACAACACCCACAAGGTGGCTACGGCCTACCGCCCCGCCGTCGGCAAGCACGCGTGGCCCGGAGAGCAAACCTGCTTGATGGACTACCTGCGAGTCGTATTCGGCATCAGAGTTAGGGGGAGTGTCACCTCCTTCAACTCAATTCCGGCGCATGTGCGCCCTTCCCTGAACGTAAACCACACGGCGTACATCAAGTACTATGGGGAAGATTCGACCAGAAACCACATTTCGTGGTGGAGGTGGGACGACTATTGCACCGCCATCCCCCTGTCGGACCTCATAGTCCTGTACGGTGACGTCCACTGGTACTCAGAGGAAGAAGCGTCGCCACGCACGAGAGCCGCCAGGCTCTTCAACCCGGAAACACCCGCACGACGTGCAGTCATCACCCCGGAAGGCAGCGAGACTCCGCGACCGGAGGAGACGGTCAACACAGAGCCCCTATTTGGGACGCTCCCCGACCTTCTCCCCTCCTACGAAAGGAGGACTCTGGAAATAGTCGCGCAGCCGGAAAGGAGCGAAAACGAATTGACGGGAAGGTTGCAGCGCACTCTGGAAGTGGCCGCCTCAGACGAAGTTCTGCAGGTGGGAAAAGAAGCTTACAGGGAGGCGCTGTACCAAGCCAAGAACCACCTCTACAGCAACCTCGTGGCTTACAAAGGCCGGGTAGACACGGATATGGAAATGGTCTGGAATAAGACCAACCAAATTCGGAGTCATAACCAGGTGCTTCAAAACAGAATCGAAGCACTAGAGGAAGCGGAAAGTTTGCGGCAACAATTGGATACCCTTTCCGAAAATCGATTCGTCCGCATAGAAAAAGACATCGCAGTACTGCAAAAGCGTCCAGCAGTCCCAACAGCGGGACCCAGCGGTGCCCAGGTCACGGCACTAATTAATAGAATTGACCAACTCGAAGCGGAGTTAACCGCTCTAAAAAACGCACCGGCAGCCGCGCCAGCAGCAGCCACAACGGTCAACTTCCAGCAGACCAAACCGACTCAGCCGCCCAAATTCTCGGGCCCTAAGGACTCCATCTCGTCGAAAGAATGGATCCATAAAATGGGCATGTATTTTGCAGACGCCAAGGTAACCCTCGAGGAAGACAAGGTGCGCCAAGCCCTGCTACGGCTTACGGGCGAGGCCTACCAGTACATGTCGCCGGTAGTTGATAAAATCGCCGCCGGACAAACCTCGGGGCACACCTGGAAAACGTTTGCGGAAACGATCGAGAAGGTGTACGGCAAGAAGACGGACAAGGAAATTGCCGAAAAGGAGATTGAAGGGTACTTCGGAGACGAAGGGAAAAAGAAGCTCCAATCGGACTTCTTCTCTTGGGCACAGAAGCTCAGGACCCTGGCTCGCCTGGCCGAGACTGACAACAAGACGTTGTTCAGTCACATCAAATGGATCCTCCCGGAAAAGGTGCGAGAGACCCTCGCTACCTTGGAATCGGTGCCCGACTTCACAATGCCGACCGACTGGGAGGTATACCTCGATATGGCCATTGACCTCTACAAGAGGCAATACCCGGATAAACTCAAAGGCAAGATCTTTGAGGAAGAAAAGAAGAAGGAGTTGTCGGGGTCTGGCAAGACCTCTGACAAAGCTACGTCGAAGCCTGCCAAGGCTGATGACAAAGGCAAAGGCAAGGCAAAGGAAACCGGCTCTTACGGGAAGGACTGTCGCAAGCACCCAGGACAACACAAATGGGGCGACTGTCCAGAGAACCCGAAGAACAAGCCGAAGGAAGCCAAGCCGGCCAGTAGTGGAAGCGGAACGACGAAGCCGACAGGCTCGTCCAGCGGAACGCAACAGTCGGGCCAGAAGAAACTGGACCCGAAAAAGAAATACAAGGTCCGAATCGTCAGCACCCAGGAACTGGTGACTGACGACGAAGATGAGTCCCCCCAAGCCACCGTAGGGACCATACGGACCAACATTCCGAAGCAACCAGAGGTGGTTCCTCTGGCCCCCACTACGCGCATCAGCGATGAGGAGAAAAGCGGGAACCCGGTGCGATCGGCAGAAAGCACCAGCCCCGTCCAGACCCAGTCGACTGGTTCGACTTCGACTGCGCCTACACCGTCGGGCGACTCCATCAGGACACATCTGCCCTGGCTTCGCAAGCGGATAGCCGACTCCGCAAACACCCTGGGCATCTACGGAAGCTCTGCCTCGGGTTTTCCCACCGAGCACATGTGATGACCTGCCCACTTGTGCTCCCGTGTAATTTTAGTCCCGTACCCGCTGTAAAGAGTGTATTCGAGTCAATGTATCATATTTTTGGCAACGATGCGCGCGACTTCGCTCGATCATTCCGTGTCGAAGTAACACTCTGGGTATATGGGCAAAAAGTGCAGGCTCTGGCTTTAATCGACAGCGGTGCAACCATATCGGTCATATCACAACGATTGGTCGATAAACATAAGCTGGTCACCGACAAACTAGCGTTTCCTATTACGGTTACAAACGCAGACGGAACAGAAAACGTCGCCGGCCGCTTAACGCAATCAGTAAAAGCATTTATGCAACATGGCACACACAAGGAAAAAATAGGTCTGACGGTCATGCACCTAGAACCAGACCTAATCCTTGGCTATGACTGGTTGCGTCTCCACAATCCTACCTTTGATTGGAGGAAAGGAGAAATGGAATATGCACGCTGTACACACGACCAACCTTACGCCAGAAAAAAGGGCAACCGCCCTTCTGAGGAGGAATCAGTTGAACTCCCAGAAAAAGAAATCATCGAAGTAAATTCGATTTGGGACACTCCCGTGGACATATTAGGAGAGGAGGACCCCGAAAATCCTTTGATCGCTTGGGTGGCAACCCTTGACGACGAGGAAATGAACCTGCTGACACAGTTGGTAGCCGAGGTACTTGACAAAGACCTCGACGAAGCAGACGACCGTGAGGAAAACACACCACCGATTGACATTGAAAAATGGCGATCGTTAGTGCCCGAACAATACCAAGAGTATGGGCCAACGGTGTTCTCACAAAAGGCGTCAGAGAGGATGCCGGAACGGAAGCCCTGGGATCACGCCATAGTGCTTGAACCAGATGCGCAGCTTCCTCCCCCGGTAAAACCATACAAAATGTCTCCCCAAGAGCGTAATAGCTTGGATGAGTGGATAGACACCGAACTACGGAAGGGTTACATTCGACCGTCCGAAAGTCCGATGGCATCCCCGGTCTTCTTCGTCCACAAAAAGGACGGAGGACTGCGGATGGTTGTCGATTACAGGAGGCTAAACGAAATAACCGTGAAAAATCGTTATCCGATACCTCGGATCAATGACCTAATCGATCAATTGTCCCATGCGACCATCTTCACCAAAATAGACCTTAGATGGGGATATAATAATGTCCGCATCAAGGAAGGTGATGAATGGAAGACGGCGTTTATTACACACCGTGGATTATACGAGGCAACGGTAATGTATTTCGGTTTCTGCAATGCCCCCGCAACGTTCCAAGTGATGATGAACTCTATCCTCGCACCGTTTATTCGGACCGGCAAGGTGGTTGTCTACCTAGACGACATCTTGATTTTCGGGAATGATATGGAGGAACATCGGCGACTTACCAAAGGGGTTCTCCAAACCCTGAAGGACTCGGACTTGTATGCGAAGCCCGAAAAGTGCTTCTTCGAGCAATCTTCCATCGAATACCTAGGAATGATCATTTCCGATGGAAACATCATGATGGATCCGAAGAAGTACGCCGGAGTTCAGGACTGGCCTAGACCTACCAAGGTCAAAGAGGTTCAAGCTTTCCTTGGATTTGCCAATTTCTACAGGCGATTCATAGAAGGCTTCTCAAAAATAGCCAAACCACTCACCACGCTGACCAAAAAGTCAGAAGCTTGGCATTGGGACGCCGAGCAGGAAAATGCCTTCCAAACCCTAAAGGAAGCATTTACCAAAGCGCCCGTGCTTCGAATTCCGTCGCACGATCAGCCTTTCCGCGTAGAAACAGATGCGTCAGACTTTGCTACCGGAGCAGTACTATCTCAGTTAGATCCTATGGATAAAAAATTCCACCCCGTGGCGTACTATAGCAAATCGTTAAGTGCCCCGGAAAGGAACTACGAGATCTACGACAAGGAAATGTTGGCTGTCATCAGGGCTCTAGAGGAGTGGCGACACTACCTAGAGGGACACCCTGAAAAATTCGAGATATGGTCGGATCACCTAAACCTGACCTATTTCAAAACGGCGCAAAAAATGACGAGACGACAACCCCGTTGGGCACTGTACCTCTCACGCTTCAACTTCCAAATGAAGCACAAACCTGGCAAAACAATGCTAACCGCGGATCCTCTGTCCAGGCGGCCAGACCATGAGGAGGGGGTGGATCTCGATAATCGCGACCAGGTTCTTCTGAAACCTGAGTGGTTCGAGCAAGAGTACATGGCAATGGCTCTTGATACCTCCCATGCTGCCCCACAATCGGAAGATGAATCGATACTCCGAGAGATTCGCAAAGCGTTGCTAGACGACAAGGTCACAAAAGACTACAAGGAGCTGCTCTCATCCGGCCCTCGTGAATTCAAAAAAGACCTATCAGAATGGAACTACGAAGGAGGGTTACTCCTCCGAAGAGGCAAAGTCTACGTTCCAGCTACACCAGCGGATATCAGACGGCAAGTGGTCGAGTATCATCACGATCACAAGTCAGCTGGGCATTTCGGACGCTACAAAATGTACGAATTGCTAAGCCGCAACTATTGGTGGCCCGGAATGTTCGTTTACGTCAAAAAATACGTAGACGGATGTGACACATGCCAACGTATGAAGAACCACCCGCAGAAGCCATACGGCCCCCTGCAACCCTTACCGGTGCCGTCAGGCCCGTGGGAAGTGGTGACAATAGACCTGATTACTCAGCTACCCCCATCGGGAATGCATGACGCGATCATGGTCGTAGTGGATCGATTGACCAAAAGAGCAAGGTTCTTCCCAATAGAAAACACCTTCTCAACGAAAGACCTAGCTACGATACTCTATCAAAAGGTATATCCCTTACACGGGTTACCGAAACAGATGTTATCGGACAGAGGAACACAATTCGCCTCAAAACTATTTGGTGAATGGTGCACCCTGCTGGGAATTCAAAGGTCGATGACTACTGCATACCACCCGCAGGCAGACGGACAAACCGAACGAGTAAACCAAATACTCAAACAGTATCTACGGTGCTATATCAATACGTACCAAAAAGATAACTGGTCGGAGTTCCTGCCAACAGCGGAATTTGCGTACAATAATGCAGCCAGCGAAACTACCAAGGAATCTCCGTTCCTGGTAGAATTAGGTCGTCATCCTATTGCAGGACCAAGCAGTTTCGAACCAAGTCGAAACAAAGACTTAGTAGAAATTGCAAACACACGGTTCTCTGCACAAGAGAAAGCTAACGCGGCAATGAAAATTGCAGCCGAAAGATGGTCCTGGTACTATGACCAAAAGAAGCAAGTTGTCCCCTTCAAAGTGGGCGACAAAGTACTCGTGGACGTGCGAAGTTGGCAAGACACTGAAAGAAGTCTAGCCCCTCGCTACATCGGCCCATTCCGAATTACGGAAAAATTGGGACCGGTAACGTTCAAGGTGTACATGGACGCACAATATAGGGCTTACCACCCTGTGTTCCATGCTTCAAAACTGGTCATGTACAAGGAATCAACCATCGAAGGTCAGAAAAGTCATCCTCCCGCGGCTGACAAGCCAACGGAAATGGAAGACCCGGAAGAATGGGAAGTGGAAGCCATTCTCGACCACCGTAACCGACGCGGCCGGTGGGAATACCTTATCCATTGGAAAGGCACCGGACCTGCGGAAGACACGTGGGAAATCGAGGAACATTTGGCTAACGCTAAGGAGATATTGGACTAGTACAAGGCAAAATATTCAGCCCTTAGTACCGACCCGAATCAACCCCTTCGCCGATCAACTAGACTCGGCGGAACACGGCAGACAATAGCCGTCTTCGACCCTGACTCGCCGGATTGGGATTTGGACACATGCGTCTGGCCCGATGACTGGCCCCAATATCAAAACGATGTCGACCCTACACAACCGAAAGTGTACTACAAGCGCGACCCCTTTACAGGACAATGGGTACATTCCGATGTTGAGTTCAACGAAGACTTGGAAATCGAAGTAGGAGTCAACGGCAAACTACCGACCAGGGGAACAACCGATGCGATCGGCTACGATCTATATGCCGCGCAGGATATCCTGATTAATTCATGGAAATCCGCTTTGGTCCCCACAGACATTCGTACCAACGTTCCATATGGGACATACGGTCGGATAGCGCCAAGGTCTGGACTTGCAAAAAAGGGCATAGACGTCCTTGCAGGTGTAATAGACCATGACTACCGCGGAGAAGTCTTTGTCATGTTGATGAACCTCACTGGAGACCCGTACCAAGTGAAGAAAGGCGACAGAATTGCTCAGCTAATCTGCGAAGTAGCAATCACGCCCGAAATACAGGAATCCATGACCAAGGAGAAGTTCGAAAAAGACATTCGACCTCACCTACATGGAAGTGGGCCCTACAACGAGCAGTTCAACAAGCCAACTACGCGCGGTACACAAGGTTTTGGATCGACAGGACGATAAAAGTGGAAAAATCGTAAAGACTAACCCTTCAATGGGCTCTAGCACAACTTCTACTCTCAACGGGGTCGTTGAAATCTAAGGGGGGGGTAATGTCACAAGAATTCTCCTAGTCTCCCTATATTTCTTACTATTTTTCCGGCAATTCTACGAATTATCTACGACTTTCTAGACCAATAACTAGCTTATCTGATTCATAAGTTAACGGTTACATACGTGCCGAATGATGGCCGCGTTATCTCCCGTAACGACGGTCTTATCTTATCATTTGTAGTTACCATCAGTCACATGTCTAGTTCTAGCCAATCGGACATTCTATCCGGAAGCAGTCAGCATATAAACATCAGCGGACCGGGCTTTGGTCACGCCCCGTCTTTGTAATGACAAGAGTGCAAAACGCTATTCGCGCGGCCTACGCCGCCTTTCTATATCCCGGTTTTGATCGGCATATGTATTTATCGCGTATTACTCAGTACTTAGGTACCTGGGGACTTGTACATACGAATATGGACATTAGTATTATCTAATTAGACTGTTAGGGGTCTTATTTATTATGTATATATACTAGCCTTGCTGAGCGCTATTGCCTCAGTTCTATTCATTGCATTCATACTATGAGTTAACCACTCAACGTATCCTGCTTAACAACTGCTTATCCCTTGCCTAACCAGCAAACTCCAAGAACAATACAAGTAAGTGTTATCTTGTGTTATAACACTTACCTAATTATGTCATATGATCGTGGGTAGCGTAGAAGTACTTACACGCACGGACCACGCCTTTAGGGCCGGTAGTGTAGAACAGTAGGTAGCGCGTCTACTCATGTATATAAGCCTATGCGTTCTGGGGCTTACTCCCCAGAACTAGAAATCTTTCGACGTCCTCCCTGATGAGGGGCAGGACTGTCACCCATGGAACTCCCTGTGTGCTGCGCGACTACATTCATTAAGTCATGCTAGTCTGGGAGACCCTCTACCTCTATGCGCGTACGCCTAGAACCGACACACCTTGGGGCTACGCCTGAACACTGGAGATAGGGGGGGGAAGGGCGGTATGTTCTGTGTCAACAGGTCTGCGTATGCATCCCCGTTCTAGCAATAGGCGGGGGATAGGACTACACCGTCTACTGGGTTCTGGGGGAATATGCCTGATCTCCAAGGCTAAGGGGGCGCCTCTGTGCGCAGTATCGAGGACCCAGGACACCGCTTCTCTAGAAATAGGAAGTGGTTACTGCGGCGATCACCACGTCTCCGCCCATATGACGTAAGGGCCAGCCTTAGTTGCTTGCGACAGGGTCTGTGGGAAAGCCATAGCACTTAAGCCAATAAGCTGGAGCCAACACGTCTCCGGCTGTGGCGCTGTCTACTTTCAGGTGGATAAGCTCGCATACTGGTCCCCTCAGATTCTAGGCTGGGAGTCCGGCTCCAGTGGTGTGAAAACACCCGAATCCATTCCTGGCATGTAGGCCCATGACCAATGTACCCCCCCTCGACTCAAAAGTAGACGTCGATGCATACATCAAGAAGCAGACCTAGGGCTCGGATCTATTTTTTCTAGAAAGTCTATACTTGTTACAGTAGTAGCTTACATGTAAGAGCCTAGCCATGCCCGCCGACAGATGCCCCCGTGCCATGACCGCTTGCTACACCCCTAGGGAGATATGTGAGCTGGAGGCACAAGCGGAACGTGAAAATGACCACGCCGCGTGCCTCACCCGAACCGAAGCAGAGGAAGCGTGCCCATACAGAAGACTTCAATGGGGTCGGGTCCAGTTGACCCTGAACACCCCGGCCCCCATCATACTCAGCCACATCCCCGCCTGGCTCACACCAGAGGAAAGAGAATCGATCAGGGAAGAAGGACGGCAACAGCGACAGCGACGTGAAATCCAAGACGCTCGACGTCTTGCGCGGCAGCAAGCCCGGGACGCCTGTGTGCGATCCCAGGAAGCTGCTGCGCAGGAACGAGCGGCGGAATGCACCCGCCAAGAAGCACTTGAAATGGAAGCCAGACGCGAAAGGAAGTACCAGGAATGGCTCTCCTTCGGCGAAGGCCAATACAGTGAGGAAGAGTGGGCAGAACGGATCGCAAACCACATCCGGATCCAATACAACTGGACACAGCCCAATAAAGACGCTCTCTCCAGCTGGGTCGACTGGTGTGAAATCAAGTGCTCCGAAATCATGTGGTTCGTATGCCACAAGTCCATGCCCCTCCTTCAACTCTTCACCCAGAAGTGCCAAGCCCTCTACACGGCAATGAACCGCTCCCCCGGCATCCTCAACATGGAGCTTGAAAAACACCTCGACTCCTATTTTGATGAGTTACAAACGACATGCCAGGCCTGGAGGTGCTCCACCCTCCACGGTCTCATCACGAATAGTATCACAAGACGCGCTGCGGACCCAATGCAACGTGCTTATGAGTGGCATAATAGCCACTCCCCCAAAAGGGCTACGATAACAGCTCATGCTGCTATCGAGGGTCCAGCTATATCTGCAGTTCATATTCCCACGCTCGGCGCCTATTAGACACTCTATGGTGTAGGCCATGTATGCCGGCGCCACGTACGGGTAATGTACCCTAGTTATTGCTCCGTAACGTCTATGATATTATGCTTTCGCATTATCTGTGACATTACCCCCACTTCAAGGATTAACCGTCTCTGGTTAAGGAGATAACTTAGGCTGCATCAAGCCGCCCCCGGTACTAAGTATCACTTCTACTATGCTTTGTCATTGTGCCTGGTGAAGGGTACCCCCAATCCCTTATACCATTTGGCTTATGACGTGTGTGCCAACCTCTTGAAGGCCCGACTTACACCCTGGATTTTGGGTGCGGGTTAAGGCTATTTAATAGTAGTTTTTACCACGCAAGCTTTGACCAATCTTATCCCCTGATACCTTACGGTTATAGAGGGGCCCCATGATACAGGGGGTCACGTGGTGGGTACTTTTCCCTCAGCCGCCAGTGGTTCGGAAGCGCCCCAGGCAGTGGAAATATTTGCCACCACCCAGGTTCGAACCGGCGACCGGGTGAGCTGTTATTATATCACAAGACGCGCTGCGGACCCAATGCAACGTGCTTATGAGTGGCATAATAGCCACTCCCCCAAAAGGGCTACGATAACAGCTCATGCTGCTATCGAGGGTCCAGCTATATCTGCAGTTCATATTCCCACGCTCGGCGCCTATTAGACACTCTATGGTGTAGGCCATGTATGCCGGCGCCACGTACGGGTAATGTACCCTAGTTATTGCTCCGTAACGTCTATGATATTATGCTTTCGCATTATCTGTGACAAATAGGGAGCAACGTCGTTTCCTACGCAACGTCAGCAAAGTTGTCAAGTATGTCTTCGCCGATAAGGACCCTTACAGAAACCTTATCTCGATAGCGGAGGGGTTAAAGGCACACCCAATTGCCATACCGGAGAAGTGGGAGTTAATGCATGGCGACAATGTGACACAGACCTGTGTCATCCCACCACCGCCCGCGCCCTATAGCCTCCTAGCCCTGACTCCCCTACACGCCGCCTTTCAGATACCAGAGGGCCCAACGATGCTTGTGGCTGGTCGAGGGTAGTCCTAATGCACTACAGCGGGGTCGAGGTTCTCCCAGGCTAGTCGTCAAGAGGGTAGAGCATGCAGAGGGGGATTTGCAAGTAAGGGGGCCTAAGCTTCAGAGTTAGATTGAGAAGTCTGAGGAGTACACCTCAGACCTTCTAGCTTTTAAGTACAGGAGTAGCGCTGTATCTACCAAGTCCTAAGCTGGCCCTAAAGCAACGTGGCCTGTGCGCACGTGCCTAAATGTCAGGGGACTAGACCGCTACATAGAAACCCTGTACCCTAGTCACGTTACATACGGGTTATCTTATCTGCTACTCAACCAAGCGTGCGGTGTTATCTATACATCACGTGACCTGAATACTTAAAGTCTTTAGTTTGACACTGAGAGGGGGCATTCACCCAGTGTCCCGGAAAACCGTGACACAATGACGACCTAGAGTAGAAATCTGTATTTTTGGTGTCTAAATGGCAGAATGACTTAAAGTGGCATAAAAAGGCTCGAAGACCTGTAAAGGCTTCACACGTGAGAACTCACTTGCAAAGGGAGTCATAAGCTCATCCGAATCTTCTTTCCCCTTTTAAGTCCTACAGATTGCGTAAAGAAAAATACTAACCAGAAAACTTCCAAAAGCAATTCCGACCACTCGCAGCCAAACCACACATGAAGAGTCCGAGTGATTGGCAGGAACTGCCAGCTTGAGCTCCACGGAGCGACCGCTCCGGTCGACACCGCCCCCCATCCCTGACACAAGACTACTCACTTATGGTAATAAGCGTTGAGGTTGCTGGTTAGGCGATAGCTTTGAGGTTGTCGAGTAGACAAGAACTGTAAGCGAGTAGAGCAGGGCGCGATGAGTTGTTAACTCGAAGTGCAAATGCAATGAATAGAATCTGAGGTGTTAACGCTCAGATATCGTAGTATATATACATGTTATATAAGACCCCTAACAGTCTTATTACCTAATCTAATTACCCCAATACGGAGGACAGGTCCTCGAATACCTAAGTACTTAGTAATTACAAGTAAATACATATGCCGATCAATACCGGGATATAGGTGTGCGGCGTAGGCCGTGCGAATGGCGTATAGTGCACAATCATTAGTCAGTTGGAGGTGTGACCAAATGCCGGTCCGCTGATCTAATGGATATGACGTTGTACGGACGAAACGTCCGATTGGCTACAAGAATAGACATGTGACTTTATGGGAACTTCCGTAGATTAGATACCGTTGTTACGGCAGATAAGACGGCCATCATTCGGCTTGTATGTAACGAATAGTTACCAACCAGTTAAGCCATAGTTAGGCGTATGAACCGTAGATAAATTCGTAGAAATATGGGAAAAATAGTATTAATACTAGGAAAATCTTGTGACAATCCCTACTCAAGAACCTAATGCACCCAGCACCAGCCGAACCAGGCCCCCTGGGGCTTTCGATGAGAGCATCATGTTGGGAATTGCCGACCCCTGGCAAAGCACCAGGAACGACGAAGAGGAAGAGGACGAAGACACTTCAGGAAACAGGGTGTTCATTGCCCCCGTCATTTCACCCCCATCCTACTTCCCCAAACCAGATTATCCCAACCCAATCGCACCTCTCACGGAAGATTCCACTATTCAGGAACTCATTGATACAGCACTCACCACCGCTCCACCAATCCCCCAAGCCCTCAGGAGATACAACAGGATCAGGATAGATCACGAGCAATTCGGCTATCCGACCCTGGAAGAAGTGGTGAGACACCTATTGGAAAATGTTGATGATGCCCGACTAGAAGCCCCGCCTGTGCAAGCAGCAACAAATAGCATGTACCTCAGCACCCAGCTCACCAAGACGTACACAGATCACGTCACAGTTCTCCAACGCGGTCGAATCGACCAACGTCTACAGTTGTACCACCAAAAGTACAACAAACTCCGAAACTACACCTACCACCTCCACCAACGCATACAAGACCTCGAATCGAGGGACACGGCTGTCTTCCAGGACCAACTTGATGTCCTGTGAGCTGACCTCGAAAAGGTCAAGAATGCGCAACCGGCAAACATCCAAATCACGGCAATCCCCACCTCCGCGCAAAAACAGATCAACAACCTCAAAGCGGAAGTTGCGGCCCTGAAAGCTGCAGCAGCCACCGCTCCCTCGACAGGCACCACGCTCACGGTGGCACCTCGTGCTACCCCCCCACCATCTTTCAGTGGCGAAGGGAAGGACAACGTCGAGGAGTGGTTGTTTAAGGTCCACGTCTATCACGGTCATATGAAATATACCACAGACCGTGAGCACATCAGAGACGCCCTGACCCGGATCACCAGAACGGCATTCAAGTACTTTACCAACCTACAGGAAAAGTACAGCGCTGGAGGGAACATCGGAACGTGGGCGGAGTTCGAGACACGGTTGAAGCGGACGTATGAGAAAAAGACGCAGAAGGAAATCGCCCAAAACGAGCTGGACAAGCACTTCTCCAGCGATGCAGGAATTGCGAGATGTAAGAAATCCTTCTTCATCTACTGTGAAGAATTCCACCAACTAGCCAAACTCACCGGCTGTTACGGTTATTTTTAATTTTTCGAATATCGACAGAACTCACCACCGGGCGAATACGATACAGGGACTTGTTGCGCAACCAACCCCCTGGCTACTCGTGACTCTACTGGGCGTATCCCCAGTTGAATTAGCATGTAGGGCGTGTTTCACTTTTGACAGATCCAACTCTGTCCCTGTTTCATGTTTATCATTCGTTAGCTGACAGATGGCGTTCAACTGCCATCATCATTTCTATCTATCGCTTCAGACATATCACTACATACTTATCAAACGTTTGGTACTATAGCGTAGATAGTAGCGGTGACATCTGGGACGAACTTGACCTCTGAAACTTAGTGTAGTATAAAAGCTCATGTACTTATTGTCGAAGCTCTCCAGCTTGACCTTGTTGTATAAACAAGAAGTCTTATACTCGTTCTCAAATGTAGGAAACTACGCTCAGTATTTCTCACTCAAGCAATCGAACGACTAAGTCCTCGAAGTGCACACTGACTTCTCGGACTTAGGCGAGTCTTATATTCTATTCGACTCGCACCTGAACAGATTATATCCTCTAACGCGTATTGGATATTAACCGATCTCCTAAGGACTTCACTTAGGACCCGAAGGCATCTAACGAGTATTTGCCTTGCATACGGCTATACGCCCACGTGCAGAAGAACGATCTATATTCGCGACTTGAATATACGAGCGGGTATTCGACCCGTAACACCGGCTACGAAAATGCATCACTGCAGAAGAAACTTGAGGACACGCTGCCGGCTGACTTGAAAAAGCAGTTTGGTGTATTCGAGAGTATAGGAATGGGATTCAAGGCACCGGAAGAATGGGAAGTGTACCTCGACGCAAATATCAACCTCTACAAGAAGACGAACCCTAACGATCTGGAAGGGCAGCACATCTTCATAAAGGACGTGTCACGGATTTTGTGGCATTTTAGGCTGACTGCCAGATCCCGGGCTCGAACCCGGTCCTCCTCGTATATAGTCACCTGACATGCACTCCCATGTAGCATAGTGGTACGTTGCTACTTCACATACTCTAGACTTACGTAACACGGTCACGCGTAGCTACTGCTTATGTCATCTTGTATAGCATGTGCCTTGCGTAGCGCATGGGCCACCTTTAGGGCAGCCTGATACTTAGATGCTTCAGCAGCTACTCATGTATTTAGCTACTGCGCTTGGGCCTTACTGCCCAAGCTTGTTAATCTCGATGTTGGGGCGTGTCCCTCGGTCTTACTCTTCTCCACTGCGTGCAGGCCGTCTTCGACACCCTCTAGCCTCTACTCTAGTACATGCTAGTCTGAGGATCCCTTGCACTGCGCTTGGGCCCTAGGGGAGCACCTATGGATGACAACGTTGAGTATTCCGTGTCAGGACGATAAGAAAAAGGACGAACCCCAAAAGAAGAAGGACACGCCTGCAAAGGTGACTACTACAACCTCCGAGAAGAAACCAAAGGAGGGTCCGGCGACAAAACCAATTCCGTCGGATGTTCCCGCGGGATTGAAGTGGGTAAAAAAACCAGTATGGCAAGCTAAACCTCTGGGTACCGCCTCACCAATGCGGCCAGTGTAAGCGCCCAAACTGTACCTACCAGGAGGGGAAATGCAAGTGGGACGTGACGAAAGTCCGACCCAAAGCGGATAAGAAGGGGGCTCAACAATCTAACAGTGGCAACCCCCCCGCATATCAACAAGGCAACGGCGGCCGGTTTGTCAAGGTGACCACTACAGAAACGTGGATCCCTGACGACACCAAAAACCATGGACAATTCCTCTGTCCAGTCATCCGCGCACATTGAGGAAGAACGTCCAGAAAGCAGTACTCCGGTGAATTCCCATGCCCCCATTGGTGAAGCACCCAATTGGGGGACTGACCCAGAAACCTTGGGTCCAACCCTACTACCGCCCAAACGCTTATCTCTATGTCTCACCCCTAACTCAACTCCATCCTAACGTCGAGGAGGGCCTAGGGGCTCTAATCCTAGGGAGGGCCTACAAGGCGAGAGTCTGACGCTGAGGTCGAGTATGGCGACACGCAGACGAGCAAGGGTAGTCAAATAGTAGAGAAGGTGTTTAAGGGGGAATGCACCCCTGTGAGGCTACATTGAACTGTCTGAGGAGTACGCCTCAGACTGGACTAGCTTATATACATGCGACGCAACATAACTAGCTAACCTTGCCCTAAAGCAACGAGGCCTGTGCGCCCGCGCCTAGTAGAGGCTGTGCTACTACATCACATGTCTTATCACGTTACATACGGGTATCTTATCAGTTACTCTCCATCGCGCGCGGCTATCTTTATAAGTCAGGTGATTGAACGTTGAAGTCGTTAGTTCGAACCGCGGGGTGGCCAAAAGCCCAGCGCCATAGCGTAAAACTGTGACAGGGACTATGTATATCCCATGGCAATTGATTGCCCAAATTCAACCCGAGCGCCCAGCTAACGCTCCGGGTTTTCCCCTTCAGCACATGTGAACCCTTGCCCATGTGTACTAGTATTACGGCTCAGACAGTAGACCCTCTTGTAAATAACTGCGAAAAACTATTCCAATTTTATGAGAACAATGCGTGTGACAAGTCCCGATCTTTTCAGATCTGGGTTGACTTGTGGGTCTATGGCCAGAAAGTGCAAGGCCTAGCATTAATCTACTCCAGTGCAACGTTATTGGTCATAAACTCAGACTTTGTTGAAAAACATCATCTAGTTACCCACGAGAAAAGAGACCCTTTTTGGATCCACAACGCAGATGGAACCTATAATAAGAATGGTCTCATAAACAAGTCAGTGAAAGGATTCATGCAACACGGAGAACATAAGGAAAAAATATACCTTACCGTCATGAAAATCCATAACCTAGACTTGATCCTGGGATATGACTGGTTAAAGAAGCACAACCCGGAGTTCGATTGGGAAACTGGTAAAATGGAATATCGGTGTGGCACTTCGTGCCCCCACGCTAAGGAATCATCCCCTCATTAGGAAGAAGAAGTTGCAACTGACGAAGAAGAAGGTACAGAACAACGCGACCTATGGGATTCCACGCTAGATGCGATCAGAGATGGAAATCCCGATGATCTGTTTATCAAATGGATTGGAACCCTGTCCAACGAGGAATTGGTACTCCTCGTAGGAATGGTAGGAGAAATCCACCAAGGTGAACCAGAAGCAGCTGCTGAAAAGTGGCAGCAATTGGTCCCAAAGGAATATTGGGAATTTGTTCCCACGGTATTTTCACAGAAAGCATCCGAGTGAATGCCATCTCGGAAGCCCTATGATCACACCATCAATTTCAAAGAAGGCGCTCCCATGCCCACACCGGCCAAACCATATTCCCTCTCACCAAAGGAAGAAAATTCCCTTCGACAATGGATAGCAGAAGAGAAGCGGAAAGGATATATCTGCGACTCCCTGTCACCCCTAGCCAGTCCAGTATTTCTCGTAGCCAAGAAAGACGGAACACTACACATGGTCATTGACTACCAAAAATTGAACGACATCACGGTGGGCAACAAATACCCAATACCCCGAATATCTGACCTCATCGACCAACTCTCATCAGCTTCAATCTTCACAAAAATCAATTTCAGATGGGGTTACAACAATGTTCAGATAAGGGACGGAGATGAATGAAAAACTGCATTCATCACCAAACAAGGGCTATACGAGGCCACCGTCATGTATTTTGGTTTCAAGAACACACCAGGCACTTTCCAAGCAATGATGAACGACGTCCTCAAGGACTTCATTGCAACCAGAAAAGTGATCGTCTACTTGGACAACATACTAATCTTTGGAAATGACTTAGCGGAACATTGTCGGATCACCAGGGCATGTTACAGTTATTTTGATTTTTCGAACGCTGACGGAACTCACCACTGGGTAAATACGATACAGGGACTTGTTGCACAACCAACCCCCCTGGCTACTCGTGACTCGTACTGGGCGCATCCCCAGTTGTATTAGCTTAGAGGGCGCGTTTCATCCTTGGCAGATCCAACTCTGCCCTCGTTTCATGTTCATCGTTTATTAGTTGACAGATGGTGTTCAACCGCCATCATCATTCCTATCTATCGTCTCAGATATATCACTACATACTTATCAAACGTTTGGAACTATAGCGTAGATAGTAGCGGTAACATCAGGGACGGACTTGACCCCTAAAACCTAACGTAGTATATAAACTCATGTACTTACTGTCGAGGCTCCTCAGCTCGACCTTGTTGTACAAACAAGAAGTCTTATACTCGTTCTCAAACGTAGGAAACTACGCTCAGTATTTCTCTCTTGAGCAATCGAACGACTAAGTCCTTGAAAGTGCACATTGACTTCTCGGACTTAGGCGAGTCTTATATTCTATTAGACTCGCACCTGAACAGATTATATCCTCTAACGCATATTGGATATTAACCGATCTCCTAAGGATTTCACTTAGGACCCGAAGGCATCTAACGAGTATTTGCCTTGCATACGGCGACGTGCCTACGTGCAGAAGAACGATCTATATTCGCGACTCGAATATACGAACGGGTATTCGACCCGTAACAGGGCAGTCCTGAAAAGGCTCCAGGAAAACGACTTATTTGCCAAACCCGAGAAATGCTTCTTCAAACAGAAGAGCATTGAATACCTTGGTATGATAATTTCGAAAGGGAGAATCGAGATGGACCTGTCGAAATTAGGCGGAGTCTTAAACTGGCCACAGCCCACCAAGGTGAAAGAAGTACAGGTGTTTTTAGGATTTGCCAACTTCTACAGACGGTTCATCAAGGACTTCTCGAAAATCGTGAAGCCCCTGACCACACTAACGAAGAAATCCGAAGCATGGCATTGGGATGAAGCACAGGAAGAAGCTTTCCAGAAGCTCAAAACGGCCTTTACAATGGCCCCCATGTCACGGATATCCCGTAGGGGGTCCGGTACAGCCCTTGCTATAGGTTATACGGGCGGCGCTAGGCGTACGCCGCTCCTCTGAGCCTCAGCCACCTCCACGTACGTTCCAGAATCTGTAGGTCACCTGACTGTTAGGTTAGCGCTGTAGGGTAGTGCGCGTCTCAGGTACTCACGTTACAGTCACACCCATCACATGGTCACTATAGTTACATGTAGTCATGTGCCCTCTTAGATACTGCGCACAGGCCACGTCTTTAGGGCAGCCATTACTGGCTAGCTATTCATGTATAAGTACGACGGATGAGGACTTACATCCTCATCCTTGAGATTCTCATCAATGCACATCTGTGCCTCTCTCACTACTTTCCTGCGTGATCTCTGGCCCGGGGCCCCTCTTCGTCTTACTTGACTGTGTGCCAGCCTCTGCATGTCGACTTAGGAGTTCCCCCTTGTGGGATACAGCCGACGTTCACCTCTGTTGGTGTTGGAACACCGCCCTGTCAGGCGTGTAGGGTTTCCCCAGTTGCCTGGGTCGCACAGACGAGTGAGTCTGTGACACCCCGTCTTACAAATTCCGGATAAGGTTCAGAAATTTTGAGTTGAAGCCGATGCATTGGACTTCGCAACAGGAGCAGTCTTGTCACAGTATTCACCGGAAAGCCAGAAATGGCACCCGTGTGCTTTTTACTCGGCAGCTATGACAGCCCCTGAACAGAATTACGAAATTTACGACAAGGAAATGTTGGCGATCATTCAAGCACTAGAAGAATGGCGCCACTACCTTGAAGGACACCTGGAGAAATTCGAAGTATGGTCGGATCACCTTAACCTGACCTACTTCAAGATGGCACAAAAGCTAACTCGGAGACAAGCGAGATGGGCACTTTACCTATCACGATTTAACTTCACCATGCACCACAAGCCAGGGAAAACAATGCTCACTGTGGACCCTCTGTCCAGGAGACCAGACCATGAAGAAGGGGTGGAACTCAATAATCAAGACAAAATCTTGTTAAAACCAGATTTTTTTGTCAAATTTGCACAAGAACTCGCCATTCTTGCGATCGAGCCCTCACATAAGTCAGTCAACCATGATGACGATCCCCAAAGGGAAATCCGCAAAGCATTGCTAGACGACGAGGTAACCAAAGACTACAAAGGCCTATTGCAGTCAGGACCTCGCAAATTTGGAAAGGCGCTAAAGGAGTGGAACTATGAAAATGGTTTGCTCCTTTACAGGAACAAGATCTATGTACCAAAGCTGCCAGAGCACCTTAGGAATAGGGTCTTAGAAATGCACCATGATCACCCATCAACGGGAGATGGAAGACATACGAACTCATCTCACGCAACTACTGGTGGCCAGGACTTACCAACTCAGTAAAGAAATATGTACAGAGCTGTGACACCTGCCAAAGAATGAAAAATCGGCCCGAAAAGCCATACGGCCCGCTACAACCTAACAAGGTACCAACCGCCCCGTGGGAAATCATCACGACAGATTTCATCATGTATCTTCCAAAGTCTAAAATAGACGGGAAAACATATGATGCTATCATGGTGATTGTAGACCGCCTGACAAAACGTGCCCGGTTCTTCCCTATCTCCAGCAAATTCGGAACAAAGGATCTCATAAGAGTCCTATATGGAAGGTTTTACCCAATTCATGGGTTGCCGAAACGTATCATTTCCGATCGCGGAGTATAGTTCGCATCAGAACTCTTCGGAGAATGGTGTAAACTGCTGGGAATAGAACACACAATGACAATGGCTTACCACCCACAGGCAGATGGACAGACAGAAAGAACAAATCAGACGTTGGAACAATATCTCGGATGCTACGTAAACACATACAGGAAGGACAACTGGTCACAGTTTCTTCCCACTGCGGAATTCGCGTACAACAACGCAGCATCCGAAACAACGAAACTGTCACCATTTTACGTTGAACTCGGAAGGCACCCAAGGGCAGGCCCGGCAGATTTAGCAATTCAGCAGAAAGCAGATCTGAACAAAATCGCAACCGAGAGATGGAATGCACAGGAGCAGGCGAAAGCCACCATGCAACTAGCAGCAGAACGAATGAAGTGGTACTATGACCAAACGGTCAAGAAAGTTCCCTTCAAGGTTGGAGACAAAGTGATGATCGGCATACGGGATTACCAGACATCCAAAAGGAGTTTGGCCCCGCGTTACATAGGACCATTCAAAATTATCGAACAATTGTCCCCCGTAACGTTCAGGTTACACCTGGATGCACAATACTGAGCATATCACCCGGTCTTCCATGCTTTGAAGCTAGTTCCCTACACAGGATCACAGGAGGCACCCGAACCTGACGAACAGGGAGAATACGAAGTAGAGGAAATCCTCAACCACCAATACACGGCACATGGAAAACTCCAGTTGCTCGTAAGATGGAAGGGATACACTCAGGGAGAGGATACATGGGAAGACGAAGCGACACTTCAAAATGCAAAGAAAATCGTCGATGAGTACAAGCAAAAGCATAAACTCAACTACCTCCCCCACGATGAAGTACACGCAACCCACGAATCAGAATAGCCGACCCAGAAGATGACCCAGACTGGAAAGTTGGGGACAGGTACTTATGGCCAGATGATTGGCTGCTTGTCAAAGACTCCATGACGTGCAAAGAGCGAAAAGCCGAGCGTAAATGGCTAATGAGAGACCCATATGGAAATTTTGTAGAAGCAGGAACGTGATTCAACAAATACCTTGAATTTGCAGTAGGACCACACGGAACGTACCCAGAAAAAGGAACAGTCAACTCCACTGAATACGACATTCATGCATCCGCACCTGCCAGAATTAATCCAGGACTGACCATGATGGTAGAAACCGATTTGAAAATCCTGCTTCCATACGGAAGCTGGGGCAAATTGGAAACTTGATCCAGCATGGCCATCAAAGGGTTACAAGTGCAGGGAGGCATCATAGACTGGGACTATCGGGGAGAAATCAAGGTCCTTCTCCACAACTTCACGGAGTTCCCCTACATTGTGAATGAAGGTGACAAAGTAGCACAGCTAATATTGCATGTGCTACTGTCTCCGGAAATTCACCATGGGACACTCGAATCATACGACAAGCAGTACCTCAATGACACCAAGCGAGGAACCCAAGGCTTCGGACACACCGGACGACATCTTCACACAAAGACTACCCCACAATTGGGCAATAGCACCAAAGAGTCACTGGAAGAATTCAACTGCCAAATGGAAATTCTCGCTTGGCCTCACTGGGATGAAGAAGACTCATCCTCCACCGAAGGATAAAGGAGAAGAGAGAGTCTTCGTCAGGACGACGAAAGCTGAAGAGGGGGTAATGTCACAAATTTTCCATAATTTTCCAAATTTTCCTAGAGTTTCTACGGTATTATCTTCGTTTAGTGCATATAAGTCCATACTTATACGGTACATATCACGCTTGGCTCACGCCTAACCACGGAACCTTCTAGCAGGTTCCACAGAATACCAACCGCACATGATTGATTAATCAGATGCATGACTCGCTGATTCATCTATAGTCATTCCAATGTAGTCATACTTGTATATCACGTGTAGCATTACTCATCGTTAGGTACCAGAGGTCCAATACGTATTAGGGGTCCTGCACAGCATGTATATATACTGGAACAGCCTGAGCGTTAAACCTCAGTTCTGTTCTCCTCGATAACAGAGTTACTCCAACCTAACAAGCTATCTCTACTCTCTAAGCTCTCGCTCTACTCCCATAACCCTCAACAAGCATTATAAGTGAGTACACAACTTAGTTTGTGTCACAAATGTTCCGTTGCCGATCCCACTGACACCAGCGATGCTATCAACTGGCAGAAGTGTCACAGACTTACTGTCTGTGCGACCCCTGGGCTCAGGGGGATCCCTACATGCCTGCATAGAGTGAGCAGAGGCACCGACGTACTCATAAGACAGCCCTGGCGAACTCATAGGTCCACCCATAAGGTGCCCAGCCGCCGAGGCGAACTCATAGGTCCACCCTAGGTGTCACAGATTTATCTGGGGCTTACAGCATTTTTCCTACGATTATAGCAATTTACCTGGGATTTATACGTCTAACTACCAGTTATCTACGGGTTAACTCCCATTGCCACCACGACAAGCTCTTAACTGGGCTTATCAACCACATGACAAGCTTACGTAACGCTACGGTACAACCACGTCCAATAGCAACACTACAGCATACGTCATACAGGTCTCGCCCGTCAGAGCAAGACCAGCCACGTCATAGATCCTAGATCATAATGATAGGCCGAGCGCGGCACGCTCGCATAATAATGTCCACATGTACAAACAGTGCCTCGCGGCCTTGTACTATTGGGTCGGCCTTCACGGCTTCCCACCGCCATAAGATCCTTGATCACAATGGCACCTCAGGCGCGCCACGCCTTCGCATAATAATGGCATCACGGCCAAATAGCACTATATTAGCACCAAGGCAATATCGCTATAGGCTCGGCCTTCTCGGCCATCCCACGGACTCGGCGTTCCCCAAGTCCCGGGCTTCTGCCATCACGGCGTTGCCCAAACACCGGACTTCGCCTCACGGCTAAGTCCAACACATGCCCCGGTAACTATCCGGACCGGGCTGTAACACATGCCACGGTACTTCCCGTCCAATGGCATAACGACCTCGGCGCCTCGCCTTGGTCATCACACGAAGACCGGCCAATCGCCATTATACCTCACGGTATCCGGCAACCGGCTTCCTCTATACCCGGGCTGCGCCCGCGTTCCTAAGAGATAACCAGACAAATCCCTCTCCTACTATTGGTGCGGCCATTAGGGCCCATCACGGCCATTGTAGATAGAGTCCATAAACATCGGATAAGATAAGCTTCGCCACTTGGCAAAGCCACATAACCCGGAAAGGTAACAGCTAGCTAGTAGCACGTGACCTTCCCATAAACATGTATATAAGTAGGGGCTTGACGCCCTATAACTTTAGTTCTATTCTTCTCGGCGTACGCCGTAGAAGAACCTTCCACCTACTACCGCGTCTGATAACCTCTACCTCACCTAGTCGCCTTAGTTCATCGCAAGGATACTGGCTTGGTGAGTCCCACAGAGCCATCTGTGTCACTAGGAGTGCCCAGCCGTCAAGGCCCCCAGACGTCGAGTCGCAACCCACAGACTAGCTGACACGATAGAGGCCCCGGGCCAGCAAGTCACACAGCGTGAAGTAAGAAAGGAGCTTGCGCTCAATGACGAGAATCCTAAAGATGGGGAGTAAGCCCCATCTTGTCGTATCTTATATACATGAGCGTGGTATCTACGAGTCTAGCCCTAAAGTAATTGCCCGTGCGCATTATCTACAGGGCACATGACAAGTAACGCTACATGACATACTGTGACCATAAGTGACTGTACCTGAGGCGCGCGCTACCCTACAGCGCTAACCAAGCGGTCAGGTGATATACAGTAACTAGGACTAACGTGAGAGTAGCGTTAGCGTAGCGGTGCGGCGTACACCTAGCGCCGCACATACAACTAAGGCGAGGAGACGTACAGTGACCCCCTGGGTGCATCCGTGACAAGAAGGTCCTACACAGCACATCCATCGGATGGGAATATGCCACCTAATGGAGTTCGACACCGCTAAGGGCAATTCATGACATATCAGAATGTGAAGTTGGTACTGGGTGTCGATCAAGAAATCAAGGGCTCATGAGGCAAGGACATCAAGAAGCCACTCGACTTTGAACTTTCAAGTGACTGCGACAAACAAAAATGACGTGGTCACAGTTTCACCATCACCGGGCGAGGCGTGACGATCATTCCCGTTCAGGCCATAGGCCATGCAGTCAATATTTGTGCTTCCGACGAGTTGGTGGTGAAGATCACGTGGCCTGTTAAATAAAACTTGAGGTTAATTATCCAGCGGGTTTGTGTAGCACCAAGCGCTGATGATCACATGCATGCTGCCACATTGGGCCGTGGCAGGCATCTCTGTGCAATTCTTAACAGACGTTGAATGTTTTGGCTGACTCCATCGACTGAACTGATGATATACACATTATAGGATTACAATAAAACAACTACTTAGATCATTGTATGTATGTAGGAGGGTAGAGTTTCAGTCAATTATCTTAATCTGCCAACCGCCCTTCACTTAAGAAATCGCAGTTGCGAGCTAGGTTTGCACGCAGATTAATCTGCTAACTGCGGCAGATTAATCTACTGTGACAATAAAATGGCACATCCCGGATTCGAACCAAGGACCTTAGCGCAGATGAGAATAACAGCATCGCAGGGTAATTAGCCAACTGAGCTACAGTGTGACGGGTGTTGCCCCCATTTTAAGCAATATATAGAGTATTTTGTAAACTTCATTTTCGCAGTTTAACATCTTCCATAACACAAATACAAATGAATCTGCCTCTAAAGACCTGTGATTCCAGTGTATTCAGCTTTCCCATGGTGAGTTGCTCCAGGTCAAGCATGGTAAATCAAGCTACCACTATCATTGATTTCTGTATGCTTGTTGTAGCAGTTAGTTGCCTTGATGATTTGCGAAAATTGTGTGTAAAATTTGCGTTATATATATTTTAATTAGTCAATGGTACCTGTTGCTGCAATGGCTCAGTTGGCTAATTACGCTGCGATGCTGTTATTCTCATCTGCGCTAAGGTCCTTGGTTCGAATCCGGGATGTGCCATTTTATTGTCACAGTAGATTAATCTGCCGCAGTTAGCAGATTAATCTGCGTGCAAACCTAGCTCGCAACTGCGATTTCTTAAGCGAAGGGCAGTTGGCAGATTAAGATAATTGACTGAAGTCCCTCGTAGGAGGGTGCTGGCACATACGACACCGATGCCTAAGTACTAAACACTATTACACTAAGTCCACGCCCGATCTACAGCTTGACAATGAAGATGAATTCAATGTGTCGATGACTTGGACACAGTGCTACGACAATCATTGCATATTCTTGAGGACCAAGAAGACTGCATGGAGTCATGCTGGCTCAAGAGTGCAGCACGTATAAACAAATCCACAAATCCACTGACAAAGTCATGAATAGCATCGTACATTGTCTATAACGAATTCGACTAATGTCTTCTATTACAAGTACTATAGTAGATAATCACACCGTGAGCTTCCTTCGGTTTGATCCTAAGCATCCAGCGTCCATGTACACATAGGTGGCGACCAACTTACAATGTATTCTTCATAAGCTACCGCAGCTTTGAGGTCTTCAACGTTCGTACGCGGCAGCGCCAGAGCGCCCACCGCTAGCAAACACACGTGATCTTCGGCGCTTGGTGCTACGCAAACCCGCTGGGTAAAAAAACCTCAAGTTTAAACGCCTAAATTGGGACGAGACAGAGTGTATCAGAAAGAGACGCAATGTGCTCGCTCAGAGGAAGACATCGGCCCTCAGCATATCGTCGAACTTTATGTTATATGCCGCGCGAAATCGACGAACTCGAACTTCCTCGTGCATATCTTGGAACGAGGGTGTGCGCAATCCCGCTGGCATCATTAAATACCTACGGGTACTACAATGGATGGTGAAAGATGAGTAACAGAGAAATGGACGCGCATCTCGGTGTCAATGTGGCTGCCGCTTCGTCGTCACCGTCCCCGTGAGTAGCACTTCCAACATGCACCTGCGAACTCCTCGCTCTCCCGAATGCAGTTACAACTCCATGCTACGGCCGGCTTCGCCGCCATGGAGGATCATGGCACCCAGTGCGCATGCTATAGATACACATCCGCTTGGCGTATCTTCCCTCCATATCCGAGCATTCTGGTTCGTACACCCAAGCACTCACATCAACGGCGGCCAGGGCGGACGCATAGATGCTTAATTTCGAGATGCGCATACGCCTCGTCGCGCCTCCATGTCCGCCCGCATTGACAGATGACTCCCACATCTCTTAAATACGCAACGCGACAGTGCCGTGCTCGTTTCCGCCGAGACCAAACCCGTATCGCGGCAGAAGTGCCGGTTTCTCGAGACGATCTATGTATAATGTAACAATCCCGCATGTGCGGGCGCCGCGCGATTCTTGCACATATCGACGGTATCCGTGTCTATGGTCATTCTCGTGGGCAGATCGCGCGTGAGGACCGCACCCGAGGTGTCTTCGCCATCGTGTGTGCACTTGGCTACAGGGGCAACTTATGAGGCAGCCGTTGGATCCGCTTCTTGACGGATAGCATGGTGAGATGGTGTGTCTGTGATGGGCAGAACAAGGACAGACCTCGAGGTTGACGTCGTGATCCGAGGCGTGATCCTAATCCGGGTGATGGTCGAATGTCAGCCATACGAATGAATCTATCGCACTATACGCGACAAACGTTATGAATTGCACGTGTTGGCTATGCTCTCTTCATCAACTAGGGGATAAGTCGCCACAAACGTCGCCATGGCGGCCTTGAGTAGCTAGCAGGATCTGACAGCTCGATGTGGAGGCCCAAACGATAGAGTCGTGGTATTGCAAGTTCAAATGTGAGCCTAATAGCATATCTGAAGGACTAGACTCAGTAGTTGGACAAGTTTCGCGGGTCAGATTGGCTCACCGTGTGATCAATAAATGAATAAAATATTATCATAAAATTAAGCCTGAGTGTAGCAGCAAATCACATTGATGAGAACATGATTGCTTAGAGATTTCGACCTACCGCACTCGCTACGGTGACGGCATACAATACGGCGATGCGATATGAATACTTCTGTGTTTGCTGAAGTATACCATCACCATCATATAGCATCTTCACCTATAGTTTGCATGAACCTCTCGTAGGTGCATTCATCGTTCTGCTCTGCTTTCAGTTGTCGAATTTGACTTCTGCAATCGTGCTCCTCAGAAATGAACTTTCTACGTCGCTTCTCTTCATTCGGTCCACATCTTGCAATCTGATCGACCAGGTGGTCTATTTTCCTCCGATGACTACTGATGTTGGAGGATTTCTTTGCGATTTCATCGAACATAAATGATAGCGAAGAGGCCCAATCCTTGGTGAGGTCTTTAAAGCCTGGATCGGTCTGATTCCGGAATGTTTGTTCAAATTCATATGAGTCCTCGAGAAACTCCCTCTTATTTTTGCCAACTTGTGAGAGATCTCCCGACTCCCATTCATAGATGCGGCCGAGTCTGTGCTGCTTGACATCGAACTTGGCACAGACATAAACGAGCAAGTAGAAGAATGACTCCAGATCATGGCGATACCGGTGCGGTGACACGCTGCGTTTAGCTAGTAGGTCGATGGCCATGAACGGTGCAGTGCCTGTGCGGTACCGTAGAGGCTCCGGTGGGAGCTCCAACTCTGCTGTCCCCGATTCCGTTTCTGGAACATCCTGAGCTTCGGACGGTGACGGCTTGCCGACATTCTTTGTGGTAAATGATCCCTCCGCGAGCAAGTTCGCCTTCCAGCCCAAAGAGCCGGCGTTCCCAGCGGGTCGTTCAGCTTTGGAAGCGGACCACGCGGGGTCATCACTTTGATCTTCCGACTCTTCCGGATCATCGACAGGTGCTGCCGCTTGATCCCAGTCGCACAGCACGCCGCGGACGTTCCTGCCATCGCGGTAGAACATCACATTGTTCGAGCTGATGTCTTGATGTAGGATATTGGTCTCCTTGTATACCCAGCGATGAGCTTTCCATTGTATCAGCGCGCGAATCTAAGTGAAACGTGCGACAGACTAACCACGGACGACATCAACGAAGATAATCTTGAACTCTGCAGCATTGTTCATGGCCTCTAGACGATCGTACTTCTCGAGGATCATTGTACGAAATATTCGCTCATCAAGCACCCTCGTTCCAAGATACGCACGAGGGAGTTCGAGTTGGTCCATTTCGCGCGACATATAGCATTTCAGCTCCACGATGTGCTTGAGGACCGACTTCTTCTTCTTCTTAGCGAGAGCATTGCGTATCTTTCTGATACACTCTGTCTCGTCCCGATTTTGGCGTTTCACAGGCCACGCGATCTTCGCCACCAGCTCGCCCGAACCACAAACATCGACTGCATGTCCTATGGCCCGAACGGGGACGACCGTCGTGCCTCGCCCGACGATCCCAAAATCCGTGAACACGTCATTCTCGTTCCTCGCAGTCACTTCAAACTCGAGTGGCTCCTTGACGTCCTCGCCTCCTGAGTCCTTGACATCTTGATCGACACCAAGCACCAGCTTCGCATTCCGATATGTCGTAAATTTCCGCTTGGAGGTGTTGAATTCCATCAGGTGGCATATTCCCATCTGGTAGATGTCGGCCTGTCCCATCGCCGCCACGGTGTAGAGCAGCAGTTCGGGCTCCTCGATCATATGGATCGGTCTCGAGACGATGATGCCCATTCGATCCGCGTACCACAGCTGCAATGTCATGTCACGGAACAGAATACCAGATCCATATGAACGGACGTTGTGAGACATCTGCTCGTTGATGTATTTCAGCATTTGCACCTCATCGTCGGTAAGCCCCATTTGTTCGCTGATTTTTTGAATGTCAGCAGCGTCGATCTCCCAACCGTGCCCGTCCGTATCGCTCGCGTCCTTCCGTGTATTTTCATGACCTCGAGACTGTCGTGTATCGGTCGCTTCCGTCACATTCTCCGTCGACAGCCGCGCCCGCTTGCCTGGCTTGATCATCTCGGGATCTACCTTGTCGCCTCGCTTCCGTTTCGCTCCTGGCCTATCGATGCACTGAGGATAGTTTTTCAAGTATCTCTGAGGGCATATTAGAAATCTGGTGAGCCGACGCGTCCATTTACATACATGTCTCAGCCCGTCCAGATCGATCTTGATGTCTTCCTTTCCCCACATCCACTTGCACTTTCCTTTCTTGACCTCTGCGGATGCCAAGCTCCATGACCAGGCCTGCGATTGTCGGTCTTCGTTCGTGCTGAACATCATATCCGGCTTTGCACGACAATAGCTCCCTGTCACAATCCTGTTGTTCATGTTCACAAATTGACCGTCGAGAGGCCGAGCCATGTCGAGGATATTCGTAGGAACCGTCTTCTGACTAGCCATATGCTTGATAGGGTTGAACAGTACGTTGCGAATTCGTTTCAGACCTCTGTTCTTGCGGTCCCGCAACGATCGCGAACATCCAGGAGCGCCATAGTCGGGGTCACCGAAAAGCTGCCGGTGCAGAGATTCAATGAATTCAAGGAGTGGCTCGTAGCACAGATCTTCCAGAGACGTGTCACAGTACGCCTTGGCCAGCTTCTGCACAACAGTATAGTGGTCCGTAGATGAGGTCTCCGTCGTGGGGTGAGGAATGTCACGAATGTCTGTGGGCTCCAAGCCCCATGTAGTTCGTATCAGTTCAACAGGATCGTGGTTCCATGATATCTTGTCTGGATATTCGTCCTTGATCCATCTCACCACCGCCGCGCTCTCAATCCCGTTCTTGCTTATTACCGAGCCTATCGCAGTGCTTCGATAGATTGGTAACGGCTCTGAGAGTCACAGCATTCATCATCAAGGCATTCCATCATCAAGGCGTTCCATCACAGTAAAATATACTCACGGGTTGCGGCCAGGCGTGGAGGGGGCATTTTTTTAAGTGGAGGTTCATTGCCAGCGTCAGCAGATTGGCATTGACGAGGGGCGGGGACGGCGGTCGTAAAGGGTAGTTCCCTTTGTGGCACGGGCACTGGTTCATAGCTGTCTGGTTCGGACTCATCATGAGAACAATCATCGTCGCTGTCTGTCGACTGCATGACGATGTGGTCGGGGACTCGGTGGAGGGATAGGGGAATGTGGCGGAAGAGGTGAGAAATCCACGTAGAGGGAGAGAATATGGCCATGTTTGTAGCTTAGTATTTATTAATAACAGATTGCCGACGCGTGTTGGGCCACTGTGGCCCGTTGTGACAGCCTCGGCTAGGGTATCAGTACCGTTGATGGGAAAACTGCGGCAGCTGGCCGATCGCCGATCGCGAATTCGATCGCGCTATCCCACGTGACTGGCAGCCCTGGGCAAACACTCGTGCCCCGACCAGCTATCCTATCCGCGAGCGGGCATGCTTTAGAGTCTTTACACCTCACCCGCTACATTATTGCGTGATGCGTATACGCGATCCGTGATCGTCGGCTATATCAAGCTCTCGAGCAGTTTACCATAACTCTACGCGCCAACGGCTCTCAGGACTAGGCAGAACGTGCCATGGTGAGCTCTCAGCCTGAGCATCGCATTGATCGATCCTCACCGGTGACGCTATGTAAGTACACTGAATAGTCACCAATTCAGTCAAGCTCATCCAACATCATGCCGTCGCGCTTCAAGAAGTGAAGCAGCACACTCCCGACATCCTTCCCGACGTGCAGAACCTTCTTCCAGTTGATCGCCTCGCTGGCGTCCGTGAGGTCGGCCACCGCGCATCTCATGACGTCGGCCTCGAATGCGCGCGCAAGGACCGGGTTTTCGCGCCTGAGGGAGTGCAGCAGCACGCCGCCAACATCTTCCCCGATGTGTAGGACCTTCTTCCAGTTAGTGTTGTGAGGTCCGGTCTCAAGGACAGCTAAAGACCAAGGACCGGACCAGGACCGGACTGACTAGGACCGATTTAACGGTCCGGTCCAGTCCTGGTCCTGACACGGTCCTGGTCCCGGTCTTTCTGAGTGGTCAGATTTTGCAGGACCGGTAAGGACCGGTCCCGAATTTATCGTAGAATAGCACTTATAATGTGGTTACTTGAACCATGACTGACCAATTTACAATAAAACCAAAGTATTTAAGACCCCCTAGAGTGGGTCTGCATCATGTATATATGATACAATGAAGCACTGCTATTGTCTTGGGCAATGCTTGGCACATACAGGTTGTCCTCATATTATCACTAGTTTTGCTGACTGACATGCAGTTGTGTATTCTCCCATCCAGTAGTGTTAACACTCACATATTATGGTACACATGCATGGTGCATTCAATATCACCCAGTTATCGGCAGAGCGCTGCTTAGCGGTAGTTATATGCTACTCATTGTGGCACATACAAAAATGCAACACATGATCTCATTTGAGGTGTGCAGTTACTGCAGTTTCATTACTGTGTGTTAACTTCAGTATACAATTTTACTTTCAGAAATCAAGAATCAGTGCACCATAGCCAATTTTTGGGCTGTACTTAGTATGTTCTGGTATATATTGAGTAGTAAGTACACTTTTGTTGCAGTTTCTGACATATAAAACTATAGTTAAGTCAATAACCACTTGATCGGTCCTGGACCTAGTGATGTGCCAGGCCCGGCTTTGGGCCATAGGCTGGGCCAGGCCAAGCCCTACTTGGCCGGGCCAGGCCGGGCCCTACACCACGGCTTGAGACAGCCCAGGGCCTGGCTTGTGTCTCAAGCCGGGCCGGGCCAAGCCATGAGCCCCGGGCCTGAAAGCTCTAACAGATAAAATGTCTAGTAACTAAGATATAAGGATATATATAGTAGCAGTATGCCATATTCCAATGTAGTATGTCTATATTTTTAAATTCAAGCAAAAGGATAGTCCCATGGATTGAATTCTTGGTGCTGAAGCCTGTCGCTCACTTTTGGGTGCCTATATGATGTGTCACAGAATATCCAGGGGGATATAGTAACAACCCTCGCTATAGGTTATACGGGCGGCGCTAGGCGTACGCCGCTCCTCTATGCCTCAGCCACCTCTACGTGCGTCTCTTTAGCTTGTTGGTCACCTGACTGTTAGGTTAGCGCTGTAGGGTAGCGTGCGTCTCATCACACTCACGTTACACGTCACACTAGGTATCACATGTCTCGCTTACGTACTTACTTACCTCAGCCGTTAGGGCGGTGCTGCGCACAGGCCAGCACTTAAGGGTAGACACTTAGCGTACCGTTCTAGCATGTATATAAGATACGACAGGAATAAGGCTTACTCCCCATCCTTAAGATTCTCGACGTTTGGGCCTCTGACTCCTCTCTCACATGTGCGCCGTGCGACTCGCCTTAGGGCGTCCTCTACTGCTTGACTGGTAGCGACTCGACTATGCAAGTATCCTATGCGATGATCAAGTCATATCCGCGGGAATGCCCCTGTATACATCGCTGCTCGCCGTCATCTCGTCGCAAGACCTTGGGGGTTCTCCCCTGCCTATAGCAGGTCGCACAGCCTCTGTAAGTCTGTGTCATGATGCCCCATTTGGAAGGCACGCCACAGAGCACCATGCCGGTGAAATGATGATTTCACACTATAATTCACTAATTATTGAAGATACTGGAGCTTGGCTTTGTCAGAACATAGTTAGAGAAGGTACATTATGAGTTTTTGTGACTACAATGATGATCATCCTCACAGTGCCAGGCCCCGGGCAAGCCCCAGGCCGGGCCTGGCCAAGCTGTGGGCCATCAATGGGGGCCCAGCCTGAGGTTTTGAAAAGCCAAGGCCGTCCAAAGCCGGGCCAAAGCCAGGGCTTTTGAGCCGGGCCGGGCCTGGCACATCACTACCTGGACCAGTCCAGACCAGTCCTAGGACTGCTATAGGACTGCGGTCCTACTTGGGACCGGTCTTCAGTCCGGTCCCTCATTGCCCATGGTGGTCTGGTCCTGGTCCTCGGTCCTCAGTCCTGCCCAAAACATGCAAAAGACCGGACCGGACCGGACCTCACAACACTACTTCCAGTTGATAGCCTCGCTTGTGTTGGTGGGATCAGCAACAGCGCATTTCATGACATCCACCTCGAACTCACAGGAAAGGATGGGGTTCTCTTGTCACAGGAAGTGGAGCAGGACTGACCCAGAACTCTAGGGTCATCCCTCAACGCATAACGTCCCACTCCAAGCCTGACTCCCTAGACTAGGTCGACAGAGGGTCACCACGCCTAAGTTGAGGTCGAGGTACTTCAACAGACTAGTGAGTATTCAAAAGGAGCGCAGCAGGGGATAACGAGCAATGGAGGGCCTAAGCCCCAAAGTTGAGATTAAAAGGTCTGAGGCAAGAACGCCTCAAGACCCAAGCTTATATGTACATCAGGAGCACTGAACCAAAGGCCATATTGTCTACCCTAAAGCAACGCGGCCTGTGCACGTGCACCTACGAGTCATAGCCTAGAACACTTATCTAATGTACTATCTTATCTGTAAGAGATGTGCGTTATCTCCAGTAAGTACCGTGACGCCAATAAGGACATCACGTGCTCTATAGTTGTGAAGTCGTGAGTTTGACTCCCGGTAAAGCCAAAACATTTAATAAAGGAAATGTCACCAAATAATGATGACAAGGACGCTGCCAATGTCTTCCCTGATGTGCAGGACCTTCTTCCAATTGATCGCCTCACTCATGTCGGTGGCTGTGGGTATGTCGCGCACCATAATCTCATGCTCGAGTGAGTGGGTGAGCATGGGATTCTTGTGCTTGAGGAAGTGGAGGAGAACACTGCCGACATCCTTGCTGATGTGTAGGACATTAATGGCTTCGCTGGTGTCGGTGGTCGCTGGTAGGTCACGTGACATTATGCTGTGTTCGAGCAAGCGCTAGGGACTTAGCCATTCCCGTCAGCTCACTGCTACAACTCGCTCTAGCTGTGCACTGAGCATAAGGGAATCCCAGCTTGTAGGCTGGTCGCACTGCCTTTGTGAGTCTGTGTCAATCACCCGAGCAGCATTGAAGGAGGAGGACACAGATGGATTGGACATTGATGATGATGAGAAGTTTGAATTACCAGTTCATATCAAATTTCCTCTGTCATAAGCAAACAGCATGTGGAGGAGAAGGTGTGCCTGCTGCTGGCACACTCCCAATGACACACACCCTTCACCACCATTGTGTGGTGGCCCCCTTTATATGCAATGCCTGGCACCAAATGTGGTGTACCAGTCATCAGCAAAACTACAATGTCCTTAATCTGCTTTAATTGCCTTGTTTCAGACAATCAAGATGTAAAGTCACTCAGTTATGGACAACTTATTCCAGTAGATTCACTTTTTAAGTCAGCTGATTCAGATAGATCAAGACATGATTCATATGAGTCAAGATTGCAATTATGACACAAACAAAGGTAGTGTCACATGCCAATTTGTCACAGTTTTTGTGGCGTTAGGCTAACTGCCATACCCCGGGTCGAACCCCGGTCCTCTTGTCCCTAGTCACATGACCAATCCTTCGTAGTGTAGCGGTTAAGCATAGCATCCCAGTAGTTAATACATAGGTCATCAGATATGGCTTAGTCAGCGGCGCTACAGCGCCAGCGCACGTCCCCTTACTTTAGGGTAGTACTTACATAGTAGTGCGTCTGACCCCTCATGTATATAAGCCTGCGACTGAGGTCTTACAACCTCAGTCTTGATATCATCAACGTTGGGGCGTGTCCCTCAGCTTATGCTATACCTCTGCGTGCTGCGCTGGCGACGACCACTACTTCTTACTTATGGTCTGACTATGAGCGACCCTCATCCAGCCACCCTTGAAGACCTTTGGTCTTAGGCCTTAGGCGTTGCGTCCTAGGCCCCGGGCATGAGCCGTACGTATGACATATTCTGTGTCACAATTTCAAGTCTTTAGGCACAGTACCTTTGCTGATCATCGAGAGCACCCCCAAGGCTGGAAATCCAATGCCTCAGCTAGATCTAAGCCTACATATGTACAATCACGGGCACTAACTAACAGCATCACCAGCCACGCCTAAGAACCTTAGTCCCAGACCACACGTCCAGTCCAGCACGAAGCCAATAGCAGTCATGTGACCCCGACCAACCACGATGAGCCCAGTAGCACCTAACCAGACCAACCCCTTGCTACCTGGACCACACCTCATCAGGTCATGACCATACAGACTCACAGCTAGGACCACGTCCACCCAACCAACCGAATCCTACACCTCCCATCTCCACGAATCACAGCCATTACTGGCTACATGGTCATTACTGACCAAGGACTCATGCCATTACTGGCACGGACTATGTACCATACAGACTATGGCCTACGGGAGGCCTAAAACCCCTTAGCACTACACTATGGCCTACGAAAGGCCCTAAATTCCAGGGATATGCCCTGTACGACTGAGAACCCTAGCAGTCACAGGAAGCGCCCCACCAATCACAGCCAATCATGCTCGATCACCCTACATCATGCATGGCCCGTACTGGCCAGTCCACGTTCTCGGCAGACACCACTCCTCAGTACCAGCATGCAGGAACCTGGACCGCCATGTGCCACTCCTCAGTACCAGTACTTGGGAACCTGGACTGCAGACACCCCAATCACAGACTTAGAACCCCACCATTACCGGCGAACCCCCGATCAATGAGAACGACTGACCCGGGCCTGATCAGCTACATTGCTATGAACATCACTGCTCCGATGCCATTACTGGCTTAGTCACTTCGTGCCTATGGGCAACGTAGCTTAGACCAATCACACTGTGCCTACTGCCCTTACTGGCCACGCAGCATAACATGTACAAATACATAGAGTCTATATAATAGCCAGACAGTCTTGATGTCACAAATTCTGTGGCATTTAGGTACGCCGCCACCAGGGATTGAACTTGCGTACTTACATTCTAGTAGTCATGTGTCTTGTACGCTGCTATGGTATAGTGGTTAGTTACAACGTCTGCGCCCCCCTTGGTCACATGTGCATAGCCCCCTTAGTTACTAGCACTGCCCTCTATGATACGCACGGACCTACTTTAGGGTAGCTACATATGTCAGTGCTGCATCACTCCTCATGTACATAAGGCTGCACACTCTGAGGTGTTCTCCTCAGAGTTGTTAATATCGACGTTGGATCTCGTCCCTCTCTACTTCCTCTATGCGTGCTTGTCTGGGGCCCCCTTCTTAGCGACTGTGTTGCTAAGCCTTATACTCTCTTAGAACACCACCACAGGACGTCGTTAGCCCTTGACCAGTCAATAGTACGTATATGACAGTATTGTGTCACTTGAGCGAACCTCAGACTTGTCTTGGCCTCTTCAGCCTTAGATGCCCCGGACCAGGAAGGCACCTTTGAGCGAGCCCCCTTCCCCCAGGTGTGTGTCTTAGGTAGTAGCATGTGTCAGGTAGCTCAGGTATGCACAGTAGTGATCTATCACTAATGACACAGATGGCTCTGTGGGACTCACCAAGCCAGTATCCACTAGGCGACTTGGAGAGGAAGAGGTTATCAGACGCAGCAGGAGGTAGGAGGTTCTTCTACGGCGTACGCCGAGAAGAATAGAACTAAGGTTATAGGCCGTCAAGGCCCTACTTATATACATAATATTATTGGGTCATGTGCTACTGTATAGTGCATGCCCGATAAGGAGGGTGGGCTTGGTTGCCATAAGGGCGACCAAGTGGTACGACTACTCTACAAAGGCCGTGACCCGCCGGTAATGGCCGAGCCAATGGTAAAAGAGAGATCGTGTGGTCTCATCATTAGATGGACATGTGAATACGGGCGCAGCCCGGGTATAAGGGAAGCCGGTTGCCGGATACCAGGAGGTGTAATGGCGATTGGCCGGTCTTCGTGTGATGACCAAGGTGGAACGCCAAGGTCGTAATGCTATTGGGCCAGCAGGCACCGTAGCATGTGATATGTCCGGACTGGAAGGTTACCGGAACATATGGTGGCCTTAGCCGTGAGGCGAGGACCGGTGTTTGGGCAACGCCGTGATGGCAGAGGCCCGGGACTTGGAGAACGCCGAGTCTGTGGGATGGCCAAGAAGGCCGAGCCTATAGCGATATTGCCTTGGTGCTAATATAGTGCTATTTGGCCGTGTTGCCATTATTATGCGAAGGCGTGGCGCGCCTGAGGTGTCATTGTGATCAGGGATCTTATGACGTGTGGGAAGCCGGGAAGGCCGACCCAATAGTACAAGGCCGCGAGGCACTGTTTGTACGTGTGGACATTATTATGCGAGCGTGCGCTCGGCCTATCATTATGATCTAGGATCTATGACGTGGCTGGTCTTGCTCTGATGGGCGAGACCTGTATGACGTAGCTGTAACTATGCTATTGGACCGGAAGGTGCCGTAGCGTTATGTAAGCTGGTCATGTGGTGATAAGCCCAGGTAAGAGCTTGTCGTGGTGGCAATGGGAGTTAACCCGTAGATAACTTGTAGTTAGACGTATAAATCCCAGGTAAATTGCTATAATCATAGGAAAAATGCTGTAAGCCCCAGATAAATCTGTGACATTACCCCCGCTTTAGGTTTCATCGTCCCTGATGAAACTATTCCTCATTGTGTACGTCCCAAGAGTGGTATAACGCGTGATGACGAAGTGTCAAATACCGTTATGGTGCTGCTTCAATTTTGTCAATTGAACAGGGATAAATGGGAGTTTCAGGACTTTGTGTTGGAACCTGAGCGTTGAAATGGGATAGCGATTGTATTCCTTATTGATGTAACGCGTGATAGCAAAGTGCTAAATGCCGTTACTAGCGATTATCAACGCGTGATGACCGAAAGGTCAAATGCCGTTGTTGGGGAAGGATAGTCTTGTTACTTGAGTGTATTGTCATTGTGCACGCGGATCCTGGAAGGAGGGGCTCTCCTGTTATCGCTGAAGGTGTTCTAGTGCCTTTTCGCGACCTTGGTCGGATTGTTGCTTTTGCTTATGACGTTACTCGTAGTAGAAGGCGATATGGAAATGGTCTGCATATAGTGCCTTTGAGTCTACTTGTAGTCTATACTCCAATAGCTTGCCAAGCGTATTAGAGGTTGCATTGTGTCGTTGTACGTGTTTCAGATAGCATTGTGCCGGATACCTGTAAGAAGGGGCTCTTCTGTTAACTCTGGAGATGTTCAAGTTTCTCTTCGAGTCCTTGGGCGGTTATAGTGGCTTATGCGTAGTACCCATTGAATGTAGCATAGCGGTGCTTTTTCGACGTCTATTGCTGTATTTCGGTGAAAGGGGTTGCAAGTTCCTTTCATTCGAATAGCGGGTGTCTTAGGCTTGTTGCTTGTACAGGGGTAATCCTACTTTGTACGACTTATGCGGTTGAACGGTTATTAAAGGGCGTCGCCTTATGAACGTTTATGAGGCGTCGCCTCCCTAGTATCGCAAGTACTAAGCGTGTGACATTTGTCAATGCCCATTTGTTACAGGGGTTGTGTCCCCTAGTTAGATTGCTTCTAGTAGCGATCTCTTCGGAGTCGTAAGTTCCGGAATGAAGCTGTGCCTTCGTGGTTGTATGCGCTATATATTAACGAGTAGGCTTCTCGTGTAAAACCCCATAGTATAGGTACTAATCATTGTGCATTATGTACATATGCTTATGATTGTATTCCCTAATACTGTAGTGTCGTTGCCGTAGTGAGGCCTTATTGGATAACCGTGAGAACATACATCCTTGTCAGGAGTTGTCTCGTATAGGTGTATCCGTAAGGGCTGAATTCTCATGGTGGCGATGACGGTGGTTTCCAATGTGCTTGTATGTCGTTAAAGTTGTTGTTCGATTAAGTATGACATTGTAAGCGTGGGAACTGGGATGAACGTTGGGGGAGGATATATTTCGCTATTGGATAGATATTCCTATTACAAGGTTGTCGTCCATATACAAATAGGACAGTACGAGCATGAATGAGGGTAATCAGGCCTCTTAGTGCATGTCGTTTGTTGCTTTAATGACCGTGAGGTACATTTGTAAGCGTGGGATAGTGGACTTTGTTTAAGGTCCTAGGTGCGAATTTAGGGTTTCCACCCCCTCTTTCACGTTTGATCTCCCGATCGAACCTATCCAGATGATTTTGGTTTTTAAAGAGGTTAAACCGCCTCTATACCCAGATAAGGGTGGGTGGATGTGGGCCGAAGGTATTCTTGACGTATATCCATATACGGCTGTATCCAGTATAGTCGCTCGCATATGCGACCAGATTTTTATACTAAGGTTTCCAAGCCCTAGTTTGTCGGAATCGAAGGGTTTTCCAGGCCCATATTCGATGTAGTGATGAGATGTAATCCTTTCTTGACGTAAGGATACAGATCCGGATTTATTTATTACGCGTCTCGACGGCGTAGGTTTCCGTAAACCAAGCAATGAACGATAACCGATTGCCAAATCGGCTTGATTGTCCTAATAAGGGGGGCTCCCTTGTTATCTCTGGAAGTTTTCTAGTGCTTCTTCGAGACCTTTTGCGGACGATCGCATTGAATTGCTAAGGTGTATCTTTCGGATTCGGTTATTCTCCCCACAGAGAAAAGTTGAATCGAAGTGAAATCAAAAGTGAGGTAGCTAGCCTCGTGACGAATTTTGCGATTGGCGTGCGAAATTGTCGATTTCAATACAGGGGGTTAACCGGTTGGAAACCGGTGTAGATTCGGCGATTGTGCAAGAATGCCGAATGAAGTGTGATTCTAGAAGCCTTTTGGCCTCCGCTACACTTCAAGGGAACGCGTATCAATAGCGTGTGTCCCTTGTTTTCCTTTCCTCTAACCCAGATTGCAAGATTCAATGAAGTAATCTTGTTGCGATCTGTTTGTACGTGGGTGGCTGGTGGAAACAGCGCTGTACCCAATTATTTATAGACGCTTGTCAGGCGTCTCTTCCCAAACGGATGGTAATTTCCTTGTCAGGAATTCCATTACCGAAAGGGGTGCCCCCGTTCAAAGGTTCTTATGACATGTGACCAAATGACCGATGCTCAAATAACCCGAATCCCCTTTTCAGGAGCAAAGACCGAAGTCAAACGGGCGCCGATGGATTATGTGAATCTTAATCGACTTGGTACTTTAGGCAGTCCCATAGTAATGATAGTTATAAGCATATATTTGCCAAGCGTACGTGATCCTACGTCTAAGGGAACAGGTACTAGTATTGTTCTTCGATTGACTAAGTGTACCCGTAAGACATAAAGGTTGCTTTTTTATGTACATAAGCGACCTTAATCAGGCTAAATAACCTGGGAACCAGACGGTGACGCAGGATTTCCAGAGGCGAATACAAATGCTATTGGGCGGTTTCTAAGCTAATACAAGTATTGCTATCTACTAGGAGCCGCCACTAAAACTACATATTTATCTACTTATTTGACTGGGATACCAGGGTACCTGAAAGAGAGCTCGTCATCAGCGATCAACGCTGAGTGGTCATGTCTAACACAAGAAGAACGGGGGCATGGTTAGGGGCGCCCTTTTCAGGACGCCGTGCGGAAGTTAGCCGACAGGTGTCTTCATCGAAGCGCGCGACTTCCTTCTAGAAAGAGAGTCAGTGACTGCCAGCGCTTGACAGGCTGGGTCACATGGTTGGGAGTAGGATACACGACTTATTCCCTTGCGGGATAAGCCGGAAAGTGGACTGCAGTATTGCACCGCAGTCCGGTCCGCGCTTTAGTGGTAAGGCTTGCCATCTGTAGCCACCTGGGTGTCACATCAGGGCTAAAAAACCATCCGTCGATCTAAGATCGCGCATTCACGAGCGCTCCACACATCAAGATGGTGGGCAACGCCGCATGCTTCCGGTGGGGCCCCAACTCGGTTTAACCCAGGCTCGCACGCCGAGCTGCCCGTAGGACTTACGCTATTGGCTACCGCGAGTGACCTCGGCTGGTTTGGCCTTGCGAGCCATACCACCTCACCACTTGGATTCCCCGAAGGAGATCCCAAGCGGGCCCCTTACGCCTGGGGGGCGGCTTTGGAAGATTCCCACACCCTACTAAGGGAATACGCCGAAGCGCATATCCCTATGGGGATCCTACTGGTAGTGTTGGGTCCCTGAACAGGGATTGCCAAGACAGGGGGCTGCGTGCACACAGGCAGACGGTCCCCTTTTCCCAATAGGCGGGTCTCAACCACTGGCACCAGCAACCTTGTCAGGAAGCCGGCGCCTCTCCTTAACCCTGGAGTCCGGGTCCGCAGGACACATGCTGCTGATTAGGCAAGCAGCGCCCCACTGGGTGGCAGCAGGCCGCTAAGCCCGCCGCCGATGTATCCCATATCCGCAACCACGGAGCATGCATCCCCTTTGCAGGAGAGCAATGGCCCCTGCGCTATCTCAGACACCTGTAGGAGGAAAAAACCCAGGCGCCACCAATTAAGGAGGCGCAGGGGGTAGGTAGTTCTATTCTTATGTCACAGATGTCTCTGTGGGACTCACCAAGCCAGTATCCACTAGGCGACTTGGAGAGGAAGAGGTTATCAGACGCAGCAGGAGGTAGGAGGTTCTTCTACGGCGTACGCCGAGAAGAATAGAACTAAAGTTAAAGGGCGTCAAGCCCCTACTTATATACATGTTTATGTGGATGGCACTATCACAAGACGCGCAGCGGACCCAATGCAACGCGCTTATGAGTGGTGTTATAGACCACTCCCCCAAAAGGGCTACGATAACAGCTTGGCTGTTATCAAGGGTCCGGCTATATCTGCAGTTCAGATTCCCATGCTTAGCGTCTACGGGTAGCCTTGTTCAGGTTATACCCACGTATTCCCTCTGTATACCCTAGTTAATTACTCCGTAACGTCCAGATGCCTTTACAGGTATAATCTGTGACAGGCACGTGCTACTAGCTAGTACTACCATTCCGGGTTAGGTGGCTTTGCCAAGAGGCGAAGCGCTTATCTTATCTGATGTTTATGGACTCTATCTACAATGGCCATGATGGGCCCTAATGGCCACACCAATCGTAGGAGAGGGATTTGTGTATGTTTATCATATGAACGCGGGCGCAGCCCGGGTATATGGGAAGCCGGTTGCCGGATACCTTGCAGTATAATGGCGATTGGCCGGTCTTTGTAGGATGACCAAGGCGGGACGCCGAGGTCGTTATGCCATTGGACGGGAAGTACCGTGGCATGTGTTACAGCCCGGTCCGGATGGTTACCGGGGCATGTGTTGGACTTAGCCGTGAGGCGAGGTCCGGTGTTTGGGCAACGCCGTGATGGCAGAAGCCCGGGACTTGGAGAACGCCGAGTCCGTGGGATGGCCGAGAAGGCCATGACCTATAGCGATATTGCCTTGATGCTAATATAGTGCTGTATGGTCGTGTTGCCATTATTATGCGAAGGCGTGGCGCGCCTGATGTGTCATTGTGATCAAGGATCTTATGACGTGTGGGAAGCCGGGATGGCCGACCCAATAGTACAAGGCCGCGAGGCACTGTTTGTACGTGTGGACATTATTATGCGAGCGTGCCGCGCTCGGCCTATCATTATGATCTAGGATCTATGACGTGGCTGGTCTTGCTCTGACGGGCGAGACCATTATGATGTATGCTGTAGCGTTTGCTATTGGACGTGGTTGTACCGTAGCGTAGCGTTGGCTAGTCATGTGGCTTGGCGTGAGCCAAGGGTTACACTTAGCGTTAGCGAGGCATGAGCCAAGCGTGAGCGTAAGCGTGAGTGGCGTAGATAACTTGTAGTTAGACGTATAATTCCCAGGTAAATTGCTATAATCATAGGAAAAATGCTGTAAGCCCCAGATAAATCTGTGACAAGGTCCATGTTGTGGAAGTGGCTGTAGCTACGTTAGTAAGCCATGCATGTGATTCTTATATTCCGGTATCGGGATATGAGTAATCGTAAGGTCATTGGCATGTGATAACGAGCGGGCCGCTTATCCAATTGTACTGACATAGCCCGGTATCGGGATATGAGTAAGGCGCGTGACACCGGAGGTTAGTCGGCTGAGTCATTGACGCGTACAAACGTGTTATGTACGTGTTGTTATGACAGGTGGACGTATACCGCGTTGTGTACGTGTTGTTTGGTTGCGTGTACGTGTAGGCAGGCGCTTAACAGCGTAAATGTCTACAAGGTCGTAGAAATACCAGATAAATAGGTAGAAATACGGGAGAAATAGCGGCATGTCCCAAATCTGTGACAATGCATGGTGGACAGGGCCTGCTCCAAGCATTATCCAAAGCAGTTTTGTGAGGATACCCAGTTTGGAGATGATGGATACCCCACTTATGCGTGCCCTAACAATGGCCATTCACACGTCAACTCTATGTTGAAGCAAGCATCGAGGATCACGTGAAAGAGAGCAAACAAAGTGAGCGGCACAAGAAACAACAATGTTGGACAGTGGTTTGTCTCGTCCTCGGGGCGGGGAGGCAAACACGCGAAGCATGTACAGTGTAAATTCTACAATAATAAGGGGTATCCTTATCTCTAAGGCACGTCATTCTGACTCATTCAAGTACACTAGTGTCACTGCATGGTATACCCGGCCGGCGATTGGGTACGCACTTGCCTGGATGTTCCAACACTCTAAAGGCGACCGCTTTGACAATTACCATGTTGTCCCATACAATCCATGTCTCACTGCCCTGTTCAACTGCCACATCAATGTGGAGATTTGCACTTCCATCAGGGCAGTGAAGTACATTCACAAATATATCTACAAGGGCCATGACCGTGCCACCTTGGAAGTTGGACAGGTAGATGAGATAAAACAATATGTTGATGGATGCTATGTTGGACCAGTGGAGGCATTTTGGCACATTGCAGAATTCTCTATGGACGAGGAGAAGCCTTCTGTCTACCGGCTGACTGTTCATCTGAAGGATGAACAGATGGTGTTCTTTACCAAGGGGGACAATCCACAGGATGTCACTGACCGTCCATCCTCAACAAAGACTCAGCTCACAGAATGGTTCACAGCAAACCAAGAGCTTCCAGGGGTAACACAACACCTGTATCAAGATTTTCCACAGCACATTGTGTGCAATGCAAGGACCCATGCCTGGAAGGTCAGGCAACGGGACTTTTCAATAGGCAGAATGGCCTTTGTGCACCCTTTAGCTGGTGAAAAGTTCTACCTACAGCTCTTGCTCACCGTGGTGAAGGGTGCCACCTGCTGGGATGACCTCTACAAGGTCAATGGGGTTGCATACCCAACCTTCAAGGCTGCATGCTCTGCCCGTGGACTTTTGGAGGATGATGGGGAGTGGGCACTGTGCTTGGAGGAGGCAGCAGACATGCAGTCAGGATCACAGCTACGCAATCTGTTTGCCATACTCCTCACCCATTGTCATCCTGTGGAGCCTACCAATCTGTGGATCCGATTTAGGAACAACATCTGTGATGACCTACGGCCCCGTGTCATTGCTTATGGGCATGGGAATCCTGTGGAGGAACAGGTCTGGGACCTGGGTCTATTCCTTCTTAATCAGATTCTGCTCAAGTATGGAAAGCACCCAACAGGCTTCCCACCAATGCCCCTTCCTCAGGTGCAATGGGAGCCTCTACACATAAACCCCATCCTTCAAGAGGAACTTGCCTATGATGATGCAGAGCTTGCTGTGGGGGTGGAGGTGGACAGGGAACGGTGCAATCCAGAACAAGCAAATGCATATAATGTGGTCCTTCAATCTGTCCTTCAGCAAGAAGGAAGGATATTCTTCCTTCACAGTGCAGGTGGTGGTGGCAAGACATTCACGTGTAATGCCATTGCTTCTGCAGTTTGAATGCACAGGAAAGTGGCACTCTGTGTGCCATCCTCTGGGATTGCATCATTGCTCCTTATTAGTGGATGCACGGCACACTCATGCTTCAAGATACCCATAGCAGCCCATGAGACTTCAATGTGCCATATCCCCAAGAACAGCAACCTTGCCAATCTCATACAGGAAACAGGGATTATCATATGGGATGAAGCACCCATGCAGCATCGCCATGCCATAGAGGCAGTGGACCGGACCCTTCATGATGTCCTGGACAAGGACATACCATTTGGTGGGATTACCATGCTTTTTGGAGGTGACTTCTGTCAGACATTATCTGTTGTTCCCCAAGGCACAAGAGAACAGATTGTATCTGCTTCTCTGTGGAGATGATATCTCTGGAGACACATTCAGGTTCTTCACCTTACCTAGAACATGTGACTTGACTGCACACCTGCAAGCGACGCTTTTGCACAGTGGCTGCTAAATGTCGGAGCAGGAGACCCTACATCTTCCCAGAAGATTGTTGCTCTACTGGAGACCATGCGGCTTGATGACAATACAGTCCAAGGATTGGTGGATGCTGTTTATCCTGGCATTGCTGAAGGAAACAAGTCTGATTGATACTTCCTTGAACGGACGATTCTGTGTGCCAAGAATGATGCTGTCACAGAGCTCAACTCCTATATGTTGGACAAGTTCCCTGGAGAGGAGGTTGTGTTGACAGCAGCTGACAAGGTCATAGGTGCCGAGGACGTGCATTATCCTGTTGAATACCTAAATTCGATCACCATCTCCAGCCTACCCTTGGCTCATTTGGCTCTCAAGCCAGGGTGCCCCCTCATGCTCCTACGTAATATCGACCCAGCTAATGGCCTCTACAATGGGACATGGATGATTCTGATGTCGATACACACCTGTGTACTCCAATGCCGGATATTAGGAGGAAGCCATGCTGGAAAGGTGGTCTACATCCCCCATATTACCCTGGAGCCATCTGCAGAAGACCTCCCCATTTCCCTTTCTCGCTGACAATTTCCTGTCCGCCTTGCATTTTCAATGACTATCAACAGGTCCCAGGGCCAGTCGGTTGTGCATGTGGGATTGGACCTACATGTCCCTGTGTTCTCTCATGGCCAACTCTATGTTGCTCTTTCACGGTGCACAGCGACAGAGCATATCAAAGTCCTCTTCCCACCAGACTCAGAGTCTACAAACACAGTAAACATTGTCTACCAGGAGGTGCTTTCAGGCCTGTTGGACCATTGGTATGCACACTTGCATTATACGGAACCCTTATCAATGGTCTGACTTATTTCATAGAGGATGCTTTGGGGTGTGTGGATTAATTAATGGATAGTTGTGATTATACTGGGGCTGCAATGGTAGAGGCCATGGCTATCAAGGAATCATAACTGAATTCATGATGTCTCTGTCCGGTATGCTCTTTCCTTATTCTGTTTCTTATGCTTACATCTTTGACTTAGGTTTCCTCAAGAACTCTCAAAAGTAGTATAGAAAATCTGTTTGTAATTGGTTGATCTCTGCTATTGAATGTTGTATCAAAAACCCCTTACTTTGTGTGTGAATGGTGCGACAGGCTTGAAACAGCTTAATCAGCCTCCCCTGACTTTGGGGCAGACTGGAGAGAACTTAAATGAGCTTTGCACATGCATTGAGATCTTATCTGGGCAACTAAGTCCTAAAAGGTAATGTGCGCAGCAAAGCCACGGGTAATTAAGCTCGTATCCTTTCTGGGATGCTGGGCACTGCCGCGCTATTTTGCCACAGTGTTGAAGATAATGGGTGGGTCATTGCCATATCAGGCACAAGAGAGGTCCGCCTAACACCTAATCAGACACTGGCACCATCACACTATCAGCGGCTGTGATCACACTATTAATGCTCCATCACACTCACAGGATTCAATCGCACTATCGCACTATCACACTATCACACTAAACTAGTATATACTCTTTGAGCCCAGGGCCCAAATGCTTGACAGCACGATCATGTGATGCATTGCGGCAAATGCGACGCTAAGTCTCGTGCACCTGTGGTCGCATCTCCCTGACTTGCCTGATGGCTCCTGTCACATGCCAATTTCAAGCCCTTAAGCATACAGTCCTGGACAAGCAAACACCGCAAATTTGAGTAATGAATTTTCTACACTATGTAGGCTCTTGAAACTAGTGGATTCATTCATAATCATGGATCACTCAATAATGTGATACAAATTGCACAAACCAATTCTCAAAAACTTCCATTTTTAGTTTTTTGAGACCAAAGAATTGGTGGTGACCTCAAAATAAGCGCTAAAATCTCGAAAAATACACCAATCGACTCCTTTTAATTGTCGAAACATTATTACATGATCAGAATTTAATTAACAATTATATATCACCCCCCATAAATCAAACACAACGTGATTAGAGCCACTTGTCTGCATGAAACATGGTTTGAGGGTGACATCCTAAACAGCCTGAAAATACATCTGGCCTTCAGCATCATACTCATCAGGCTTCTCCTGCCAATTTGAATCCAATACAACACAGTCATTCTGTCAAAAACATGCTTGTGCGATCCTGTGCTCCCAGCCCTGAAGGCAACCAAGATCCTGAAGCTCAGAGTGATGTTGAAGAAGAAGATTGACACAAATCTCAATGTGTCACTCACACATAACCCATCTATGGCGCTTCTACCACAAAGGGCGCCATCACAGACTAGCACGCATGAGTATGAGAGTAAGGGGCCAAGCCCAGAGTCGAGATTGAAAGGTCTGAGGAGTACGCCTCAGACCATGAAGCCATATATACAAAGACAGATGCACGTGGCAGGCAGTAAGGCCCGCCCTAATGTAAGGGTCCGTGCACTATCTACACAGCCTCTGTATATGTAAGCAATCCGCGTGACCTGAGTAGGCGCCATAGGGCGCATAACCGCTAGACTACAGGACTATTTCTACTAGACGTCACATGACATACCGTACACCTAAGGCCCTGGGTTCGAGACAGGGGGGGGGGTACCTATTTCTGAGAATCTGTGACAAAGATATGACAAGTGATACTGAAGTGGATGAGTGCAGCGATTGGGAAGAGCTTGACAATGAAGATTTTGGAACTGATCTTGTGCAATGGGTCATTGAAAACAATCCAACGGATGATACTTGGATCCCTGAAAAGCTGAAGAACTGGGCAGAGAAACGAAGGAAATACAAGAGTACAACTCATCATTATTGAATGATCCATTGCTAATGAGAATAGTTGCACGACCACGTACCTATGTCAAGGGTCCAGACGTGATGAGCAAATCTGCACACACAAAGCAGCAGTATCAGAAGACATGGAGAAATCAGACAGACTTGACTCACTTCAGTTTCAAGAGCTTCGCTGCTGCATCTGTGCAGAAGATCTCCTCATGGTTACAGTCTGCAGCACAAACATTGCATGGCCATGCATTACAGCAGACGAAGCTCACCATGCCATTCCGTACCTTATCTCCTGCAATCACCACTCTTCCAATGGCCGATGCATGTGAGAATAGGCTTGAAGGCAATCTCCGGGATGGTGAAGATGCAGCCCAGGGCAGCACAGCATCACATAAAGAGAGTGAGCCAATTGAAGAGGGCGAAGCTCCAGCTCCTGCAAGTGGGAGTGCAGAGGAGACCCGAGTGGACAGAGATGTTGATGAGAGCTGGGAAGACAAGCTGATAGAGGAGGTCCAAGGGCAATCCAAGATCCGTGATTGGTCGCTGCTTCGAAAGAAGCTCAAAGACGATCTGCACAACAAGAGCAGGACATTACCTTTGACCCGGGTGACCCAGTTCATGATCCTCATCAACTTCGCTACACTTTGGCTCAAAGGCTTCTCCAGGATCGACTCGAGCTTGCAGATCGCACGTCAGTGGCACAGTGGTAGTGGCAATTGGTTTGCATGCCATGTGTGAGCACTTGCATGCCACTACCAGCTATTTGAAGTGCTGCCAATTGAGAAACGTGGAGGTTCAGCAAATGCACATTTGTGGCTACACAACGAAGCCGTTCAGAAGCGCACACAGGACTGGCTCATCACTCAGCCTATGGGTAAAGTCACTCCATGCAGACTCAGGGGTGCACTCAACTCTATCATATTTTCTGATCTCAACATCTTCCCAAAGGCGCCACTTGGTGATCGCACTGCTCATAGATGGCTCATTAGACTTGGGTGGAAGAGAACGGTTGTGTGGAAGGGTGTCTACATGGATGGTCATGAGTGTGCAGATGTGATCAAGTGTCATCAAGATGTTTTCCTACCACTTATGGCAAGCCTCAAATGCTGTATGGTGAGGTTCGAGGGTCCTGAACCTGTGCACATTGAGCCAGAGCTGCATGAAGGCGAGGTTGAGGTGAAAGCTTACTGGCATGACGAGTCGATCTTTCATGTAAATGACGAGGCTTGAAATCTTTGGTATGCATGTGATCGTCTTTCAGATTCATTCATTCGCTGATCTGTATATAGGCTCCATGATGGTGAGCAGCCACTGAGGAAGAAGGGCTGGGGATGGCTTATTCATGTGTCCGACTTCATCTGTGAGGAGACTGGATGCTTAGTAATTCATGGCAACAGTGGAGAGATCATCAAAGATGCCCACCATATAATTTATCCAGGCTCTAACGCTGATACCTGGTGGGATAGCGACCAATTACTGGCACAGGTCAAGGAAGCCATCAAAATCCATGATGAAGCATATCCAGGCAAGAAGGCTTGCTGGATATTTGATCAATCATCAAACCATGCTGCTCTTCCTCCAGATGCTCTCTGGGCATTTGACATGAATAAATCGGACAGAGGCAAGCAGCGCAAGCAGCACGATACATTTATTCCCACATCTAACCCTGTCATTGCCCTTCACGGACTTCCTCAGAAGATGATGACACTGGCAGGCAAGCCAAAAGGCCTAAAAACTGTACTTGAAGAACGTGGTTTCGATGTCAGCAAGCTCCATGCAAAATGTTCCCCAGTATGTCCTTTCAAGAGCGAGAACTGTTGCATGGCATGGCTGCTTAGTCAGAAAGATGACTTCATGAATCAGCCATCAATGCTTGAGACAATGATTCAAGAGGAAGGGAACTATTGTGTGTTCTTGCCTAAGTTCCATTGTGAGCTTAACCCAATAGAAATGGTGCGCATTTTTCAGAATTGATCTTAATGTATTAGAATTGATTTATATCAGTATTGGGGTTGGTGCAAGTATCATTACAAGGAGATATCTAAGCCAACATTTGTAGATGCAAAGCGCGCCACTGTTGAAGTGTTAGATGCTTGTCCAGTTGAGGTGATTAGACATTTTATAAATAGGTCTTGGAGATTTCTAAGTGCTTATCGACTTGGGCTGACGGGGAAGGCAGTGGTGTGGGCTGTGCAGAAGCAGGAACAGCATCACCTGTCACACGCCAATTTCAAGCTTCTAAGCACAGTACCTTTTCCGATCATCGAGAGCACCCCCGAGGCTGGAAACCTGATGCCTCAGCTAGATCCCCACCCTACAGACGAACCACCACAGGCACTAGCTAACAGCATCACCAACCATGCCTAAGAACCCTAGTCCCCGACCACACGTCCAGTCCAGCATAAAGCCAATAGTAGTCACATGACCCCAACCAACTACGATGAGACCAGTAGCACCTAACCAGACCAACCCCTTGCTACCTGGACCACACCTCATCAGGTCATGACCATCTAGACTCACGGCTAGGACCACGTCCACCCGGCCAACCAAACCCAATGCCTCCTGTCTCCACAAGTCACAAGCCATTACCGGCTACACGGTCATTACCGACCATGTGTCACAGTTTTCTAGGCATTTACCTAATTTTTCCCAAATTTATATGAATTATTCCCGACTTGTCTTACGACAAGTCCTATTCAACGTAGTTAGAAACCCTAACCACTGAACGTCACTCTTCTCGAAACCTCTCGAAGGTACTAGAATACGTGACTCATAACGATCTCGTCAGCGGCCCGTTGTATATACCGATCGGCCTATGACTCACTCGTCATATGACTTAGAACTAGTCAACGTGACTCATTCTCCTGTAAGCGCACAGCATTACCGCTGGTGCGCACAGACCCATTACTTTAGGGCATGCTTACTTGAACGGCTCCCACATGTGTATATAAGCTGCTCTTCTAAGGCGTAAGACCTTAGAACAATTCATTGCTCTACCCCGTCGCATTAGCTCTACTATCTACTGCTACTTAGTTTCTTCGCTTGTTGCAACTAAACCGTCCACAAAAGACACACAAGTGAGTTTCTGGGTCATTTGAATTGTTCTCCTCTACTCCCCCGGCATTACGCTCTGGGAGTTTTCTCCTTTTTCTCTTCAACAGAAGTTTGCGGTGTTTCGTACAGGGATCTGGGGGATCAAACCAGACTCGGTTAGAGTTGCCCGGACCGCAGGGCTAAGCGGGTGATTTCGCTTCGGCGTTATCACAAAAGCCTTGACCCATATGGCTAAAGGGTTGGTCTTCTTGCTCCAAGCAGAAGGTCAAAGGGATAACCTTAGCGTTCACGCCGTTATCTCGGAGTTAACATGTCTCCGAGAGTGGCATCTGCGGCAAAGTAATGACGCCCAGATAACGAACGTTACAATAGGCCCCTTTGAACTTAGATCAGGCGTCAGCGCCAGGATGTGTAATACGTCCAAAAACTGAGTCCCGGCGTGTAATCCACGATCCGGTGTATCCCTATCTACGACCCTCGTATGAACACCATCAAGAAGCAAACGTCAGAAGACCCCTTTTATCTAGATATTTTTATCTAGATATCTCGTCCTTATGTAGTCAAAAGTAGTCATGCCCAACGAACCAACGACAACGCCACCAACCAGGGACCAGTCCCCTACGACACTGCTCGCCGCCCTCGTCCCCGCACAGTCGCGAGGACTGCCAACACCGAAGCCGCGAGATTTCGCCGACGACAGGCCGAAATTGAAGCAGCAGCAGAAGACCTCGGTCGTCCCTATCTGACACAAACTCACAGGTTTGTGGGACCCTGGCTACAGGGGAGTCCCTAGACGTCCTACAAGGCGGTGTGCTAACCGCAAGGCAGCCAGTCGGCTGTATCCCCAAGGGGGAACTCCTAAGGCGACCAAGAGGGAAGACACACAGACAAGCAAGTCGTGGAGGGCCCCCGGGGCAGAGACGCACACAAACGCAGATGAGAAAGGAGCCTAAGCTCAGTTGTCGAGAATCCTAAAGATGGGGAAGTAAGTCCCCATCTTGTCGTACTTATACATGGGGAGCTGACCAGTAATGGTCGCCCTAAAGTCGCGGCCTGTGCGCAGTAACTAAGAGGGCACATGATAATGTAACTACCTGTAACGACATGTGACGGTGTGACCCTAACGTGAGTACCTAAGGTGCGCGCTACCCTACAGCGCTAACCTATGGTCAGATGATCTAAATAGAGTCCTGGACGGGCGCTGGAGGTGGCTGAGGATCAGGGAAGCGCACGCGCACCTAGCGGCGCCTATAATACCTATAGCGAAGGAATGTAGAACCCCCCACTGGGAATTCTGTGACACTATCGCACGGACAGTCGAGGCCGCATCCACCTCACCAAGACCCAGACGGGTCACGACACCATCGTCTCGCACATCCCCGCTCGACTAACACAGGAAGAGCGCGACGCCATCCACGAGGAAGGCGTCGAAGAACGTCGGCGCGCCGCAATCCGTGCTCATCGAAAGGAGCAAAAGGAACAGGCCCGACAGAAGCGCGAAGCTGAGAAGCTCGCGGCCATTGCCGAAAGGCTGGCGTGTGAGAAGATTGAGAGAGAAGCGAGGGAGGATTACGAGAGAAAGAAGCAGGCGCATGAGGATTATATGATATTCGGAGAGGGTCGTTTTACAGCAGAAGAACGACTTGTCAGAATCGCGAACCAAGCCAGGGTTCACGGTTGGAAAGACGAAATCCGACACTCCCTCCCCGCCTGGATCGACTGGCGCGACATCACGTGCAACCAAGATCAATGGGCCGCTTGCCTTAACAGCTGGCCCCTCCTCGCCCAAGCAACGCGCATCATCGACCGCGTTCGAAAGACGGCCCGATCCCGTCACGCCACCTGCGACCCCGAATACTTCAAAGAAACAATGAATAAATTTGAAGACATCGAGGTCGCCATTCTCAGTTGGAAGCGATGCTGCCTATGCTCGCAGACAACAAATGGCGAACGTCGTCGCTTCTTACGCGACATGAAGAAACTGACGATGGGAATCATATTCCAACACGACATCGAAGGAGAGATCGAGCTCATCGTCAGCAAAATAGGGGAATTAAAAATGGCCTTTCCCCGCGTATTTAGTTACGAATTTACAGACGTCGATATGGCAGAGGACTCGGACTAGCGTAGCAATACCTAGTATACCCCTAGTATAGCAGCAATGCATACTTTCTGAAAGGCGAACAAAAAAGGCGTGACTACCTTCAAGCGACTACATTCAAAACCAAGGACTTTCTATTATAATTTTTAGGAAACGGAACGACCGTTGTGCGGGATACTAACACTTGAATTACAGAACATAACAAACAATGTCCACATCCCAAGCCGCACAAACCTCTCGCGCCGTGTCACCGGTCCACACCCCGGTACGCGCACGCACCCCGGTAGGAACTACTCCCCCGGGTGGCGAGACGGTCATCGCCCCAAACACACTCCGCATCAGGAACTACCTCCCCGACTTCCTTCAAGAAATTGAGGAAGAAGTGGAGATCGAAGTCGAGCCAATCGGCCTATACGCACGGCTGACCAGCACGATCGACCAACCGGCCCTACCAGACGCGTACGGCCCATACAAACGTATTGGACGAAAGGTCCCCGACGACGTCCAATGGCCGGGAGACCAGTTCGTACGAGAAAAGTTGGCGGAAGGAGTCATCCAGGACCTCAACGATGTCCGAGATGAAATGGAGATCGGCTGGAACGCCGTCTCACAGGCAGTCGACATTAGCTCTGCCTACTCGGACACGACCACTCACACCCTCCGCCGCCAACTCGACCAACGCTTTAAACGGATGTTTAAAGCGGCGGACTTACAAAGGAACTACATCACGTTCCTCGAACAGCGCATCAAGAAGCTCGAAACCGCTGCGCCCGCCCAATCTACAGGGGGGTCATCTCAAAGCGCAATGGACCTCATGGAGGCCCGTCTCCGCAAGCTGGAGAAACAACCAGCAGCATCATCATCCGCGCAAGCCCTCACCACGCTAGAGGCAAAAGTCCAGCAGCTCGAAGCAAAGCTTGCTGCAGTCCCCACTGGCACAGTTGCCACCGGTGCGGGACCCACTATCACTATCAGGCAACCAGTCGAGAAGCCGCCGACCTTCTCTGGAGACGAGAAGTCCACTCCTGTAAAGGAGTGGCTTCAAAAATTATCCATGTACTTCAGCGACGCCGGCATCACGAACGAACGAGAGCAAATCGTCAAAGCTCTCCGAACACTAACGGGGGTGGCTTTCCAATATCAAGAGGCCCGTATCACAAAGGCGCGTGACCCCACTCAAAACCTCGGAACCTGGAAAGAGTTCGAGGACCAGATGACGAACACGTACGGGAAGAAGTCCCAAGAAGAAATAGCTCGCAAAGAAATCGAGCATTACTTCGGGGACGAGGGGAAGAAGAAGGCAAAAGCCGACTTCTTCAAGTACGCCGGCCGACTGCGTGTGCTGCAAAGCCACGCTAAAACGGAAAATACGACGATGTTGAACAAACTGAAGGATGTTCTACCTGAAAAGGTTACAGATGCCTTCGCCCTCATCGAAGTAATGTCGGTCGCGGCAATCCCTACGGACTGGGACAAGTACCTCGACAAGGCTATCGAGTTGTACAAAGTCCAGTACCGTCACGAGCTCACGGGCTCCATATTCCCGGACGATAACAAGTCCAAAGCGCCGGAGGCCCCTAAAAAGACCTCCACAAATCACATCACCACGGCTCCCACCAGTACCTCTGCAAAGAGTACCAGCGGAGGAGCCCCGACCACGACCAAGCCGCTACCAGCAGGTGCCCAAGCGGGTGCCTACTGGTACAACATTCCAAAGACGACCAAGTGGGTGCTCCGAGCACCCCCACACAAATGCAGCAGTTGCAAGCGCGACAACTGCACCAACGGCTTCCCCGAGTGCAAGTCCAAGCCAGCAGGCCAAGGACCTAACACCGCGGCGAAAGCCACCGTCACCACCACCACCAGCGGATCACAACCGCAAGGGAAGGGACGCTACGTCCGAACGGTAACCGAGTGGATACCAGAAGACGAAGCAGACACCACGCCGGCTCCGGCAGCTGCGACGGTGTCAGCAGCATTTATCACGGAGGAACCCCCTTCTCCTCCCATCATCGACGACCGCTCCTTGCCCTCACAAAGGCAGAGCCCCGCTTCGGATCTGATCAATCCGGATTTCTTCTTCGGACGCATGTGAAAGCTTGCCCATGTGTGTCCCATAATGTAACTCATAGTACCTGTATATCGGCCCCAGAGAAAATAAATTATATAAACACAAATGCTGCGAACGACACCACTAAGTCATTTCGAATTAGTGTGGATCTCTGGGTATATGGGCAAAAAGTACAAGCACTCGCACTAGTTGACTCCGGTGCATCAATATCAGTCATCAACAGTGACTTTGTAGATTTGAAAAAACTTACAACTGCTCCACTGAACCCACCACTGAAAGTACACAATGCGGATGGGACCCACAACCTAATTGGTCAACTAACAAAACTTGTGAAAGCATACATGGTTCATGGCGAACATAAGGAAACCGTCGGCCTTGCCGTCATGAAGCTCCATGGTGTTGACCTCATATTAGGATACGACTGGTTAAGAAGGCATAACCCACATTTCAATTGGGAAACAGGCCAGATGGATTACTCAAACTGCAAAGATCGATGTATCCATAAGAAAGAACCTAAGAAACCTTCGCAGGAAGAAAATGCCGATCTAGAAAGCGAAGATATTACAATCTGGGACATTCCTATGGACATTATAGGAAAGCCAGAACCTGAAAACCCCTTTGTCAACTGGTTAGCCACCTTTGAAGACAAGGAATTGAACGTATTCGTACAATTGGTAGAAGCGATAACACATCCAATTGACGAAAACAACACTAAGGTTGACATTGAAAAATGGAAAACCCTAGTACCCAAAGAATACGAAGAATTCGGACCTACGGTTTTTTCACAGAAAGCCAGCTACCGAATGCCAACTCGTAAGGAATACGACCATGCCATCGAAATAAAAGAAGGCGCAGTATTCCCCAAGGCAGCCAAGCCTTACGCCATGTCGCCTAATGAACGTAACTCGTTAGATGAATGGATTGATGAAGAATTAGCCAAAGGCTATATTCAACCCTCACAATCACCCTTCGCATCACCCGTCTTTTTCGTAAAAAAGAAGGATGGAGGACTAAGAATGGTAGTTGATTACAGAAAACTCAATGAAATTACAGTACAAAACAAGTACCCCATTCCAAGGATATCCGAACTCATAGATCAGTTAGCCCAAGCATCGATCTTTACAAAGATTGATCTTCGCTGGGGATATAACAACGTTCGAATTAAGGAAGGGGACGAATGGAAAACAGCCTTCACAACTCACAGAGGGCTGTTCGAAGCTACTGTAATGTACTTTGGATTCTGTAACGCTCCAGGAACCTTTCAAGCCATGATGAACAACGTCCTAGAAGACTTCATAAGATCTGGAAAGGTCATAGTCTACTTGGACGACATCCTAATCTTTGGAAACGACTTGAAAGAACACAGAAAAATAGTGAAGGCAGTCCTGCAAAGGCTGCAAGATTGTGACCTTTACGCAAAGCCTGAAAAGTGCTTCTTCGAACAATCATCCATTGAATATCTAGGAATGATTATCTCTAAAGGTCAGGTCAAAATGGACCCAACAAAATACGATGGAGTCCAAAATTGGCCAGAACCCAAAAGAGTCAAAGAAGTCCAAGCGTTTATAGGATTCGCAAATTTCTATAGACGATTCATCAGAGACTTCTCAAAAATAGTAAAACCCCTAACCACTCTCACAAAGAAAAACCACGAGTGGAAATGGGGTGAGGAACAAACCAATGCTTTCGAAACATTGAAAGCAGCATTCACTTCTGCACCAATCCTCAAGATTCCCGACCAATATCAACCATTCCGTATCGAATCAGATGCATCTGATTTCGCTACTGGAGCAGTACTCTCACAACTAGACCCATCTGATAACAAATATCACCCGGTCGCGTACTACTCCAAATCAATGAGCGAACCAGAACGGAATTACGAGATATATGACAAAGAACTTCTAGCCATCATAAGAGCACTAGAAGAATGGCGTCATTATCTAGAAGGTCATAAGGAATCATTTGAAGTATGGACGGACCATTTAAACCTAACATACTTCAAAACGGCGCAGAAGTTAACAAGAAGACAAGCGAGATGGGCACTATACCTCACTCGTTTCAACTTCAAACTTAACCACAAACCAGGAAAAAACATGTTACAAGCTGATCCTCTGTCACGGAGGCCAGATCATGAAGAGGGGGTGAATCTCGACAATCGAGACCAAATTCTCCTCAAACCGGAATTTTTTAACGAAGATTTCGCTGTTCGCGCAATAACAGCATACCAATTCACGAACGATGAAATCAAAGACAATGAACTTTTAGAAAGTATCAGGAAAGCATTAATGGATAACCAAGTCACTGAAAAGTACAAGGATCTGTTAAAAGCTGGACCACGGGAATTCAAGAAGGACCTACAACAATGGAACTTCGAGAACGGTCTACTCCTGCATAATGGAAAAGTCTATGTGCCAGACATCCCAGAGTTAAGACGTAAGGTAGTAGAAATACACCACGATCTTCCCTCAGCAGGGCACTACGGACGTGACAAAACGTACGAATTAATCACCAGGAACTACTGGTGGCCAGGAATGTACATCTACGTAAAAAAGTACACAGAAACATGTGACATGTGTCAAAGAATGAAGAATCGAGCTGAAAAGCCGTACGGCATGTTACAACCAAATCCAGTCCCTGAATTACCATGGGACACCATCACTTGCGACTTTATTATGTATTTACCAAAGTCCAAGATCAACAAATCTATCTACGACTCCATTATGGTGGTTGTAGACAGACTCACCAAGAGGGCACACTTCTACCCTATCAATTCTAGTTTCGGTACAAAGGACCTAACAACCGTACTATACGGAAGGTTCTATCCACAACACGGATTACCAAAACAAATCATCTCCGATAGAGGTGTTCAGTTCTCGTCCGAGCTCTTTAAACTATGGTGCAAAGAGTTGGGAATTGAAAGATCTATGACGACTGCCTATCACCCGCAAGCGGATGGACAGACGGAACGAGTTAATCAAACCCTAGAACAATACCTACGGTGTTACGTTAACTCATATGAAAAAGACAACTGGTCACAGTTCTTACCCACCGCCGAATTTGCTTACAACAATGCAATTTCGGAAACAACGAAGTATTCCCCGTTCTATCTAGAACTCGGAAGACACCCAAGAGCAGGACCAGATTCCATTCAAGTTGGGGAAAATAAAGACCTCAACGAAATAGCTCAAGAGCGCTTCAATGCTCAACAAGAAGCCAAAGCAGCAATGCTTGTGGCAAGTGAACGATGGAAGTGGTACGCAGACAAAGGAAAGAAACAAACACCTTTCCAAGTCGGCGACAGAGTAATGGTGCACACCAAAGATTACCAAGATTCAGAACGAAGCTTGGCCCCTAGAGGAATAGGCCCCTTCACAGTTATTGAGCAACTCAGCCCAGTAACATACAAGCTGAAGATGGGGTCCCAATATAGGGCATATCACCCGGTGTTCCACGCATCAAAACTCTACCTTTATAAAACCACGGACATACCAGGAAGAGTTCAACCACTAGAAATAGAGGAAGAACCCGAAGAATGGGAAGTGGAAGCAATCTTAAGTCATAGAATGCGACACAATAAAAACGAATTCCTAATTCACTGGAAGGATACCACTCAGGAATCTGATTCATGGGAACCAGAAACCAACTTAACAGGTGCTGAGGAAATTCTAAATGAATACAAAGCAAAGTCTTTCGACAAGGCACCACGACGGAGTACCCGTCAACAGAATAAACCAGTCATAATACATCAAGTATCAATGACGAACCAAGCTGCAGACGAACACCAAGTTCGCGTCGCAGACCCAGAAGACGATCCCAACTGGAAAGTAGGAGACCGTTACATTTATCCAGACGACTGGCCTTTAATGAACGATGACGTCGACGAAGACGAATCGGAGGGTTATGACTCTGATGAAGAGAGACCTGAAAAACCTCTCAAACCCACTTCTCGATGGGTAAAAAGAGACCCGTATGGAAACTTCGTCGATGATGACATAGTTTTCAATGACTATCTGATGTTCGCCAAGGACTTTAACATAGAACAAGGAAGCTCTCTGGCGTACCCAGAAAAAGGAACTAGCCACTCGGCAGGATACGACATCATGTCGTCCAAAGATGTGGCTATCCCTCCAGGAAAATTAGAGACTATAGAAACAGGATTAAAAATCCTACTGCCGTACGGGCACTATGGTCAACTAATGACGCGATCAAGTATGGCAAAAAGAGACCTACTGGTCGTTGGAGGAGTAATCGATTGGGATTACCGAGGAGAAATCAAAGTCATGATCAGGAACTTCGGTAACGACTACTATCATGTGAACTCCACTGACAAAATAGCACAATTGCTAATATTGCCAGTACCTAATCCTGAAATTAACATATCCAGCATCAAGGCATACGATGCCAGGTATGGCAACATGGGAACTAGAAAAGAAGGAGCTTTCGGCTCCACCGGAAGATAGAAATATCTTTTAAGGGACTAAAAGCCTGAAGAGGGGGTAATGTCACAGTTTTCTAGGCATTTACCTAATTTTTCCCGAATTTATATGAATTATTCCCGACTTGTCTTACGACAAGTCCTATTCCACGTAGTTAGAAACCCTAACCACTGAACGTCACTCTTCTCGAAACCTCTCGAAGGTACTAGAATACGTGACTCATAACGATCTCGTCAGCGGCCCGTTGTATATACCGATCGGCCTATGACTCACTCGTCATATGACTTAGAACTAGTCAACGTGACTCATTCTCCTGTAAGCGCACAGCATTACCGCTGGTGCGCACAGACCCATTACTTTAGGGCATGCTTACTTGAACGGCTCCCACATGTGTATATAAGCTGCTCTTCTAAGGCGTAAGACCTTAGAACAATTCATTGCTCTACCCCGTCGCATTAGCTCTACTATCTACTGCTACTTAGTTTCTTCGCTTGTTGCAACTAAACCGTCCACAAAAGACACACAAGTGAGTTTCTGGGTCACCATGGACTTACGTCATTACCGGCACGGACTGTGTACCATATGGACTAAGGCCCACGGAAGGCCTTAAACTCCACAGCGCCCTAGTCTATGAGGAACACAGACCACGGGCAGCCCTTGTACGACTGAGAACCCTAGCAGTCACAAGGTGCTATGCACCGATCACAGCCGATCACACTTGATCACCCAAGGCCATTACCGGCCAGTCCACGATCACTAGCTACGTCACCGATCACGGCCCGCTAACCCCACCATTAATGGCGATGGCCCCGATCTATGCTAGAACCCCGATCACGGACTTAGAACCCTGCCATTACCAGGCAAACCCCCGATTGATGAGAACCACAGATCGGGCCTAACCCGCTACATTGCCATGGACATCCAGTGCTCCCTTAGCCGTACCAGCACTCACGCTCCGATGCCTTTACCGGCCACCACGTAGCACGTAGATTACCTCAGCACCGATGCCCTACGGGCCGTGCACCATAATATGTACAAACAGTGTATAGTCTATATAAACGCCAGACAGTCTTGAGTGAACCTCAGACTTGTCTTGGCCATTTCAGCCTTAGATGCCTGGACCAGGAAGGCACCTTTGAGCGAGCCCCCTTCCCCCGGTGTGTGTCTGAGGTTGTGTGTGTGTCATCACCAGGTTTCTGAGCAGGCAATGTGGGCTATAGAATTGAGTATGAAGTAGTCTACATATGTTTTGTCGTGAGCTATTGGGCACCTATAGGCATTTCGGGGCAAAACTTTGGTGGTGACCAAAAAGTCATGGGAAAAATATAGATGGGGCAGATTCGGATGTTTTGTGGCCTCTGGAGCTCAGATCCACACTCAGAATGTGGTAAAAACCACTCAGAAACTCTTTACAGAATTTGCGGTGTTTGCTTGTCCGGGACTGTAGGACATGTCCAGTAATCTCTTCACTGCCTTTAGCCTCTAGCATTGCCTGTAGTCACCGAGTATGCTCCTGCCAGTGTGAACTGCCACCCAAGGAGTCCCCACAGTCGTCATCAATGTAGGCCGTTTCATCTTCACTAATGTCAGTTTCAGAGTCCAAGCTACTATTGTAGTATCTATCCATAGCATATACAGAGCATACATAAAGCAGCAGTAAGTAATAATTCATGTCCATGCTAATTGCAGCACGTTAATCTCTAGACGCGTCGTGACGTGAGCATGACAATTCATGATCATGTGGGGAGATCATCTACACCTGCCTAAGTATACAAAATCTACCAGACATTATACACCGTGCAAGCCCTCAGATATTAAAACTCCGCCGGTGTTTACCGTCTGGTCACGAGACTAGATCCGGGCCTGGCTGGGCTTCGAGACTCTGGGGACCGGATCAGGCTCGTTGTCGTTAGGAAAAGCTTTTGCCTGTGACATGTCTCCTCGAGTATCACAGGTCCAGCTTCTTGGAGGAGAGCATCATGGCGAGACAGCTTTTATTCCACGCATCACACTGAATCCAACAACTAACAACGGCGAATTTTCATTCAAGCTGAGCCGACGTCAATTTCCTATTCGTCTTGCATTTGCAATGACAATCAACAAGGCACAAGGACAATCAGCCAGATATATTGGCCTTGATCTACGTATTCCAGTGTCGTGCTCTCGATCGTGAGCGCGCGCCACAGCGACCGTCAAAGTGGCGCCTGCGCCGGATTCGTCGCTTCGGGACTAGCCGAATACCGCGAGAAAGTAGCCGCGCTCTTCTCTAATCGACCGACCCAGTATATGCGAATCTCTTCGCTGTGCGTAGTGCGCGCACTCTCGCCTTCCGCGCGCTCGTAGCCCCGCGTGCGCGCGTCCTGCCCGCAGCGCGCTTACGCGACGTCTCGTGCGTGCCTCGCGCGACGGCGCTTGCATCGGGGGCGCGCGCGAACCTGCGCACGCACACCAAGGAGGATGCGCTTGCGTTTGCCAGATCCGAGGGCTGCGCGAGCTCGCGCGACTTCTGGTGTCACTCCGTTGCCGACAGGGAGAGCCTCTGGGGCCGCTTCCTCGACACGAAGGCCTGACGAGCTGGAAGTAAGGTCCGGCGAGGACTGTGCACTCCGTCCGCACAGCACTGCCGCGTTCATCAAGCATCTTCTCAGGAGCGGCTGACAACTGATTATTGCAGAACATTCGTTGCTCCCCCTTCGACGACTTCTCGCCTCTGCTCTCTGCCACTGACTTACGCCCCGGGCCGGGCAGTGTGGTAAATTGCACTGATCACTGCTGTATACGCCTGCGATTCCTTCTGGCTTGGTCTCGGATCGGGCGCGTTATGCCCAGCGCGCCCCAGTCCGGAAGGTAAGTCAGGTATTTGCCGCGTTCTGATGGTCTTTTGAGCGGCAGGACGGGACACGCTGTCTTGGATACACGGTGGTCGGTGAATGACTCTCTGGAGGCGGCCACGGCCGCACTGCGCCCGTCAATATGTTCTCCTAGTCACACGCAGGATGTGTGCTATCTGCTCCACATAACAGTACGCGGAGGTCGCGCCTATGGCTAATTGCACGCTGGTCACTGCCAAGTTGGCTCGAGCAGAACGCGCCAAGGTCGTAGCGTCGTGTAGTGATGGCGTTCTGGGCTAGCCTTCTTTACAAGCTGCTGATGCTGGCGGACCAGACTATTCCCTCGCCCTCGCTGTACGAGTTTGGCATGTTCTTCAGAGCCCTTTGCAGCTTGCATGTTGCAGAGGCGCTCTAAGCGCGAGCGGACATGTACACGACGCTGGTGCTGATCTAGGAGATGCTCGCAGTACCGTATCAGATGCGGATGACATGTAGTGCGACCCTGTGTAAGCCACTGAGATGATAGGTGAGTACGCAATGAAGGTCCGCTTTGCGCAGCCGAACACCCTCGTACTGAAAGAAACTTTTTGAGACATGTCTTCAATGTGTAATGATTACAAGAGGGGGCATGAATTCGGTTTATTGAGCCTGCTCGGAGGTAGTTGTGCCTGGTACACTGGATGTGCGTTATCAAGCGACATGCAGATCTGCAGGCGGCGGAGTCATATCGGCGGTCGTATCCGTCATCATCTTGAGTACACAATGCCCAAACGAATCTGAGTCTTTTCAATCGGGCGTTCTGGTCTGGGTGCGGCGCGTAGAGATGGCCGCCTCAGCGATCTTTCCCTTCACCTTGTCACATTGTCATGTTCACGCGCAATGTACCCTCCCGGGATGCTTGACGCCTTTCAATGCGAGTGTGCTATTGCTTATGCTGCAGTTCATAGACTCCATCAAGAATATCACTTCTCGATTCCGTGCCTGCTCTTCCCGCATGTGCGTCCTATGCCATACTATGGCATAAATCCATACTTTGACCACGCATGGCTGCAACAGCTGTACCTCGACCTGTCGTCGCCGCTGCTCCCTGCGCTGAGCTTCCCGCGTGTGCGGGTTCAGCATCGCACACCCCACTGGTGATCTTCCGTCGGGTGGACCCGTTTTTCGATGACGAGGAGCTGTATGCGGAGCGGTACACGACAAGCAGAGCCGCGACGAACGTAAGCGGGGCTCCAGCGCGGGCGCCGATGAGCTGCGACCGCTATTCAGCGAGGAGATGTTCCAGCCGTTCTCACCATCGCTCTATGTGCGCGAGCTCCTACTCGTACCCGCGTCGTTGCGTTACGGGAAGCCGGTGGTGAGCACGGACAGGCACTGTACGGCGACGCTGCTCTCTGGCCTGGCGGACGCTTCGCTGCCCGCGAACGGGGCCGAGAACGTAATCATGTTCTGTGGCTGTGGCACGTTGATGGGGATGAGGGCGGTGCAGGTGCAGAAATCGCTGGGTGGGCGCCGCGTAGACGGGTTACCGGTGGAACTGGTACAACTGGGCGAAGATTGGGGAGATGAACCGGGTGTTCGAGGTGAGCGCTAGTTGGAGGTGGTTACCCGGGCGGTGTGTGCTGACGAGGACGGGCCGTGCAGAGCGTGCTCGCGTCGCTGCGGTTCCCGGATATCCACTTCCTCCCGATCGATCCGCCTGCGCTCCTCCGCCCGGATGCGATGCGTATATGATGTCTGCTTTGGTAGTCTAGGCTGTGCTGATATGATCGAAGTTGCGAGCGACTGCCTGCATATCATAACCGGCGCGGGCGTGCTCGAGGGCTGGACGCACTATATCTGGCGGTTCGTCTCTCGCGAGCTCCCGGTGCGCATCCGATGAGGTCGCCCGCCGTCCTGACCGCCCATCTCAACATCTGCTGTGGATAACGGGTGGCTGTCGTAGGAGCGCCACTGCGCTCGGTGTACTAATGTGTAGGACCTTCCTGTTCCGTTTACTCCGCCTTGACTCTACTCCTCATCCATTGCTGCATCTGCATCGCCGTCACCTCCCGCTAAATGCCCTGCCACATGTGCGCCAGGTCCCGGTCCTGGGATGGATGGACGCTGTACTTCCTCCACGCCCACTGCACATGATATAGCTGGCTGGCCACGCAGACTCGGTAGTCTGTAGTCGTTGTCGTGCCGCCCGGACTCGACTTCCAAGTTCGCGCTCTTGGTTATCGTCTAAGTTTCTCTGCAGGACGCGCGCATACGTAGATAATACTGCGCAATCTATATCCCGCATTGTATTGTAGATGTCGGAGGATAGGATGGCTTGCGAGTGGATGATAGCTTAAGTAGGGAGCATCTCGCACTGCAGGTATAGGACATGGCACCGCCGGCTATATAGCGACTGCCCCCAGAGAGGCCCATTTCACTCTTAGTCATTAACTAGTAGGATCGAATAGCTATTGAACGTCTCCCAACGAGAGTTGTCGCTGTCCTCGCACAAATGCATGTCTAGACGTCCTCAAGGCCTGACGAGCCTATCCCCTCCAGCAGAGGCCAGTCGGTAACTGCAGCCGCCCAGGTGGGAGACATGACACTGGCCAAAAGTGACAGGAGCGTATGTTGGCACTCAGCCATTCTAGTGTGATCGGATTGCACTCCTATCCGAGGGAATCGTGAATGGTGAGATCTACTACACTCGTACTCTCTCACGCACAATGGCATGGCTAGCCCTTATGCGTTCACATATCAGATGTGATGCAATGTAGCAAGAAGAACGGCATCAATGTAGCCCGGTTTCTGGAAAATGACAGAAAGCCGAGTGGCGTACTTGGATCACGATAGATACCTCGACTATCGCATTCGGCAGACGATCGTTCTCTCCAACGTGCACGTTTCGTCATGAGAGCCATGGCCTTGGTCGCTCACATGTGCTTGCGATCATAGTTGGTATCACATCATCTAATCAGCAAGAGGCTTGTGCGTCTCGTATCGCTTGCCGATGCGATATCCAGGTGTAATCAGCGGACTACTATGTTTCTCGCGATTCTTCAGCAGGATCCGTGTATACTCCACAATCTGGGATGTCCTCAAAGCCCACAAGTGTCCAGTGGGGACTCGACCCTGAAAGGCCATTTGCAGTGTCGCACTAACCGTCAGAAGAGATTCTGTTGATACTGGCCTAGTCGAAAATCATTCGTGCTTTCAATTTCATTTCCGCTGCCTCTTTGTAACCACAAACCTGCATTTGTGGGCGGCCCGCTGGAACTGAGGGCCGTTTGCGGAGCTTTCCGCCTTACACGAGATGATCTCCAGCTTCGTAAATCATCATTGTCCTTACGAGAATGAATACAGCATAGCCGTCTCGGTTGTTGAAAACAGCATGTTCGGAGATAGAGATTTCAAGCGATGTTTGCAACGGGTTCTCGATACTCAGGGTAGCTTTCTAGCGAAGGCCGGTCTGTGCCTATCTTCCTCGGACATCTGGTCAAGTGCTGGCTGCCATCCCATAATCGCACAGTCGCGGGAAGGATGGCACGATGCGTGAATTGTGAATCGCACGAGGACGTGGAACGTAGAGTTTCAGTCAATTATCTTAATCTGCCAACTGCCCTTCGCTTAAGAAATCGCAGTTGCGAGCTAGGTTTGCACGCAGATTAATCTGCTAGCTGCGGCAGATTAATCTACTGTGACAATAAAATGGTTCATCCCGGATTCGAACCAACAACCTTAGCACAGATGAGAATAATAGCATCACAGCATAATTAGCCCACTGAGCCATATTGGCAACAGTTGCCCTTGACCAATCAAAATATATATAACACAAATTTTACACACAATTTCCGCAAATCATCAAGGCAACTAACTGCTACAACAAGCATAAAGAAAACAATGATAGTGGTAGCTTGATTTACCATGCTTGACCTGGAGCAACTCACCATGAGAAAGCTGAGTACACTGGAATCACAGGTCTTTAGAGGCAGATTCATTTGTATTTGTGTTATGGAAGATGTTAAACTGCAAAAATGAAGTTTACAAAATACTCTATATATTGCTTAAAATGGGGCAGACACTAGTTGCACTGTAGCTCAGTTGGCTAACGTATGCTGCGATGCTGTTAGTCTCATCTGTGCTAAGGTCCTTGGTTCGACCCCGGGATGTACCATTTTATTGTCACAGTAGATTAATCTGCCGCAGCTAGCAGATTAATCTGCGTGCAAACCTAGCTCGCAACTGCGATTTCTTAAGCGAAGGGCAGTTGGCAGATTAAGATAATTGACTGAAGTCCCTCGTGGAACACTGGATGCCCGTACGAGGAGGCCGTTATACCTTGGTGATAGGGCACAGGACCACACGGGATATATGAGCTTCTGCCTGCATCACACATTTGGTCAATTCTCTGGCCGACACTGCATTGACGAGATGTCCTCATCCACGAATTTCCTTGCCATAGAGGCAATTGAACTACTGAAGCAGATGTAAGAATACACTCCATTTCCTGTACTGCTTATTTGTGACATCCTAGATGACATTCTGTGCGTCAGTTATACCGAAAACTACTGCTACATTGCTGCTGCTGGTAATTCAGAATCATGCATGTGTTTCGCTTCCTAACATAGATGGAAATAGTGTTAGTGTTCTACGAGCATATCGTCACATTCGACCACGAAATTCTCGCTATCTGGAGATATCATATGACAGGACCTACTATCCTACTTCTCTTGAATCGATATGTACTCTTACTATCCGCCATCTCCAATGTGCTTGTTACACTGAATCGGACCTCCAATCAGGTGAGTCGTTTTATGCGGTGATCAATAGATACTAACTGTCTCTGTAGAGGTTGTGCGTCTCCCTACTCTTGCTGATATTATACACGATCTGACATGCGTGCTTGCTAGTTGCGACATATGAATAGGACTTGAAGAAATTTTGTTCATCTTGTCGGCAATGATCACAGCAGTTGTGTTCTGCAATGTATACCAAGATGGCATTGTGTATTATATCCTACTCGCAGCGTTCTCGTCACTCCGTATCTATGCGATTACGGGACGAAATTGGTTTTGGGCATTGTTAGTCTTACTGACAGGCCTTGTGCCCACTGCAACCAATATTGTCCGTACCTACATCTCCCGACCCCTGTCCCTGTACAGTGCCTAACTAATGCGTTCAACCATCAGTATGTTGATGCCTCTGTAGATAATTCCTATGTGGTATTTTTTGCTGATCAACCACTTTGCTCTCAAACTAGCCCTCTCTCTACGGCTGTTTACAACAGGTAAATAACAAGTTGGAGAAAAGGGAAGCTGATCTGATTATGATTTCAGAAGTAAGAGTTTTAAAGAACAGTCATAATAGACTAATGGTCCTCATGTTATGCTCCACAGTGACCATCGCAGCGGTTACTTTCGCCATCGTCTCAGATCTGATTGTCATCGTTGTGACATGGTTATATGCACGCCCGTGGGCAAGGCGCATCTCAGACACTCAAACAAAGCGACCCTTGATGCTTGTAATTGTCAGAGATGGTGAGATGATCGAGCACATATTATCGCATCTCTATCTACATGATTGTTACAGGCACTGGGTATGTCTCTGTGCTCATTAATCAGTACTAAGAATTTATCATGGACCTATAGAGCCTTCGCACTATTGAATGCATCGCAAGCTGTGATGAAATGTATCCTTTATGGAGACGAAGATGTGATTTTCTTGCGTCTACATTGTGTTATACTTCAACTGACTGCTGTGCAGTTAGAGGCGGGCTATATCTCGCCATTCCTATCAGCGTGAGCATCTTAGCTGGCTGAGCAACTTTCTCATGGTTGAATATCAACAGAATCTCACCAATTCTAATCTCGAGGTTCATGTTCAACTTAAGAGAACACACTGATGAAGGGCTTAGTGCTGGCTCTAATGTCCTGCAATTTGTGGATAGAAGCTCAAGATCTGGAGGGAGCATAGAATTTGCAAGCATGTCATATATCATGCATGATGTGACTTCTTATAGGTGATTGAACAGATGCAGGATGATCAAGATCATCAGTGAGATGGAGATGCAAGATTAGACATTGAGAATGCAGGCACTGGCATGGCACCTTGAATTTGCAGGTACATGGGAAACCAAGTTTTGTATGTCTCACAGCCATTTCAAAGCCTCGTTGCTGGTCCTCGGAGGAAAGTCCTGATCTAGGATTGAGTATATAATTGGCATTGGTGTATATGCAAGCTCATGGAAGATAGCCGTTCATCTGCTTTGTATTGTTCTCATGGTTTGGCATATATAGATGGACAGGTTGGATTCGGTAATACCAAGAATTAGTACAGTACAAGTAGAGGCATATCATAATATCACAGTGACACAAGACTCTACTACTCACTCTATGCTTCAGCTAAGAGGCTACTTGTACAGCGTTAGCGTCTTCTGTAGTCGTCGATAGGCGAGAACTTAGGAGTAAGCGAGTAAGCAGCAGGCTAGGCGGTTGGGTGGTTAACCCGTAGGCAATTGTTTATGAATAGAGCTAAGTCTCTAACGACTTAGCGAACCAGTATATATACATGTATTATAAGACCCCTAACAGCCTTATTACATAATCTACTTCGGTACGTATTCTACTACAGGACCCCTGTCATTATGGGACTGAGTAATACGCGGTATTGGTATATGCCGATCAACCGGGATATAGGTTGTCGGCGTTGTGCGTCGCCCAGTAGTGTTAAGGGCGCTATGTCTTAGTAAACCGACGCGTGACATTATGCGCGGTCCGCTGACGTTGTGGTGCTGATGTGATACGGACGAGATGTCCGATTGGCTAGCGGCTAAGCTTGTGATATGCACGGGAACAGATCCGTGATTAGATACCGTCGTTACGGGAGATAACGCGGCCATCAATCGGCATGAATCTAACTATTCGTTAGGTGCCGGGTTATGACGGGTTATAGGACGTATTGCGTAGATAATTGCTATTAATCCCAGGAAAATTGCAGTAAATGCAGGGAAATTCTTGTGACACACAGCACCTTACCTCTCTTCCTCTTCATCATCGTTCATGTCGCCCAATATCAGTGTTTGCCTATTTTCCCATCTGGACACATGAAGATCAAATAAATTAAGCTCTGCTGGTGGTCTGCTTAAACTTGCTGTGGCAGATAGTATATAGTATGGACTGCAAGCAGAGTTTTGGGTGTGCATATTATAGTGCAGCCATATTCATTAAGTATCTGATTGATGATGCACAAAAATCATTACGGGGTGTCCGTATTGAGGAAGCAATGTGTATTACCTGCAGCCACGTGGTGTGGCGGATCTGCAGCTTTACACATACCACAGCTGTGCTGGCCCAGTCATTTCATATGACTACATGTACTGAGTCCACATGACACAGTATGCTTACTGTGCAACCAGCATAGCCGGGAATCTCTAGAGACCGCCCTGCAGACTAGCAAGTGACTGTTATGGGTTATATACCCATTTGTATATTCTATACACAAATATGAATCGTTCTTCTGCACATTATCCAGAGGACAAGTGCAAGGCGAATATATCTGTGATAAGCCTTCAGATCCTAAGTCGAAGACTTTAGAGATTGTTCCATATCCAATGCGTGTTAGAGGATATAATCTGTTCTGATGCAAGTCTTTGTAGAATATAAGACTTGCCTAAGTCCGAGAAGTCAGTATGCACCTTGAGGACTTAGTCGGTTTGAGAGCTCGGTGAATATTGAGCATAGTTTCCTACATTTGAGAATGAGTATAAGACTTCTTGTTTGTACAACAAGGTTGAGCTAAGGAGCCTTGACAGTAAGTACATTGGTTTATATACTACACTAGGTTTTAGGGGTCAAGTCCATCCCAGATGTCACCAATACTATCTATGCTATAGTACAAAACATTTGATAGGTATGTAGAGATACATCTGAAACGATAGATAGGAATGTTATGGCAGTTGAATGCCATCTGTCAATCATAGAATGATAAATATGAAACAAGGACAGAGTTGGATCTGTCAGAGTCAAAATGCACCCTATACACTTGTACAACTGGGGTCAGGCCCAGTGCGATCACGAATAGCCAGGGGAGTTGGTTGTGCAACAAGTCCCTGTATCATATTCACCCAGTGGTGAGTTCCACCAGTATGTCTTTAGAGAAATGAAATATCTGTAACACATCCAGTGTGGGAGTGGTGTACTTGTCCCACTTAGGCTCATCAACATGAAGGGCCTGGAAGTTGCAATGGAGGAGGTAGAGAAGATCAATGAGGCAGATGTGTTCGTGATGTGATCTAAAGCAAGCTCAGCTTATGTAAAGGTGCACAGCACGGAATGGGATCTTGAATGTCCATGCAATTGTACCACATCACTTTGCAAGAGTTCTCACTACCAACAGATTCCACCATCACAAACTACATGGGCAAGCACCATGAATACTTCAAGACACTCATCAGCATAATGGATGCACAATTTACACTGAGCATGTCAAACAAGGACACCATAGTGGTTGCTGTGTAGTGTGTTCCCATTCTCCCTCTTCCTTTCCTTTCTCATCACTGTATCTTCCCCATACTACTTATGCTGAGTGGTTAACACTACACACAGCATTGGCAGCACCATCATGGTAGGGCAGGCATGTCTCTGAAATTGAAATTTCCATGTCTCCATGTGTTATGATCAGCCAACTTCATCCTCTGTATCTGCAGCAACAGACTCAGAACTTCCTCTTGTCTTTTCTCACTCTTGATGGACATTCTGCTCACCTGTAGAGGAACAAACAAGCCTCTGCGGATACCTGGTGTCTGAGCAGATGCTGCAACTCTCACAGCCAAGCAAACACCAACTTGGTGCTCATGCTCTGCAGTGATGGCATGAACTTATATGAAATGCTGACGCTCCTCGAGCCCTTCTCAATGGGGGTGCCAACTGGCTTTAAGGGAATCTCTCTGACCTACACTCCACTACAGCCTTTGCCATGCTGCAAGCCGCCCCTTTCCTGTTGCCACCATTTGTCATGCTCATAGATATGATCTGTTCAATGGTGCTGGAAGAAGATAGGATGTACTGCATATGGCATACACTGGGCAATCAAATCTTACTCAGAATGTCAGACAGAATCAATGGGTATACAGTCAGCTCTGGTGAAATGTCTGATCTGCACTAGTGCAAATTGCATGAGGATAGCGAGATGGAGGATATACTGATGTCTGATATTCTGCTGTATCACATGGGTATGAGTTCCGTACAACATGTTGTGGTATGCTTATGGGCAAAATGTCTCCCTGCTCTGGAGACCTTCTTATCTTTCTTTCTGCCCACTAGACTGTTTGGTTTCTATTCCACTGCTTTTTGATTTTGCAATACAGTGCATCGTCTAGCTTTGACTGTAAGCTCTGCAGACAAACAGGACCACTCTGGTACACAACTTGGAAAGTGCAATCGGGGTTACAACATCCTTTCTTCTGCACACAAACAGGACCTTGGGAACCTTGGAGAAATATCATTTGTTGGATTGACAGTCTGCCTTTGTTGCTGGATGTCTTCGTCATGCCTCTCTGAGCTCTGTCATGCCCAATGATACTTTGTTGTTATCATCCTGCTTCAGTAATACACTGACAGTAGTCAGGGCACCTTCCTATATTCGACTGAATGGGGTAATTGACTGTGCAACAGCTTCGAAACAAGAATTTATCTATATTATGCTCACGCTGTACTGACTAGTTGTCACAACATTTTCTAGTGACACCTCACTATACGTTTACACCGGGAGTCAAACCCTCGACCTCTGGGTATACCAGCATGTGACCTTACTTAGGCAGCACATGATCTATGCTAGACAGCGTGCGTCTGGACCAGTACATTACATCATAGGTTACATAAGCGTTCTAGGTGCTATCTGATAGGCATGTGCGCACAGGCCACATTGCTTTAGGGTAGTCGTAGTTACTTAGGGATCCAGCGCTACTATGATGTATATGAGCCTTAGGGTCTGAGGCGTCTTACCTCAGACCATGCCTTAGGGCACTTAACTCCCATCCTGCTTGCTTGCCCATCATGCCTAGCTTGATTGCGCGAGCACCTCGATATTACAGACTCCTGCCTTGTCTGTGGGTACTCGACGCCTCCTGCAAAGTCTTGTTAGAGGGGGTTAGGCAATTGAGGATGACCCAAGAGTTTTGGGTCACACCCTGGTGGACATCCCACCTACATATGTACAAAAAGGTGAGATTGCTCTTCACACTCAGAAGCTCCGGCTTCTATCACAGATTCACTCTATTTCATATAGGTGCACCTACAAAGTACACCGCAGTATACTCTCTCACATGGACATGATGCCCACACGAGTAATCACATACAGAATTTATGCAGACTAGTAGGTAGTCTTCCTACATAGTCTTACCTTAGCCTCCCCATTGGCCACTACTGGCCTAATACATATGCACAGGACATAACATGTACACACACTATGCTAATATATATAGGGGGTTGAGCGTTGGGTTCAGACTCCATTCTGAACTTGGTGTTCTTCCACCCACCTCACCCCAGTTAGCTCTGAGGACCCAGGGTGGCCTTGTCATTATGGATGATAATGAGTGTGATCTTCACATTGTCCAGATTGGCAGAAAGTCTTATTGAGAATGAAGCAACAAGAACAATGATGAAGTGATAAGAGATAACATTTAACATGCCACTATCTGTCCTGTACTAACTGTGGCTATCGCCGAATCCAATCTGTCAATTTTTATGTGCCAAAGCCGTGAGTCCAATACATTGAACCCAATGATTAATGGCTATCTTCCATGAGCCTGCATCTACACCAAGGCGAACGATTTACTCAATTCTGGATAGAAAATCTCCTTCAAAGACCAGCAACAGAGATCCCAAATGGCTGTAAGGCATATAGTACTTGGTTTTCCATGTACCTGCAGATTCAAGATGCTATTCCGGCGCCTGCATTCTCAATGTCTAATCTTGCTTCTCCATCTCGTTGAAAACCTTGATCATCCTGCATTTGTTCCATCACCTATGAAAAGTCACATTATGGATAAAATGCGACATGATATGTACTTACCAGCTCCCCATTGTCTGTGTATTCGTCATCATCTTCAAATAACAAGCTATCCGGCATGCTATGGTCAAGAGGAGCTCCCATGTTTCCAACCAACCTGTTTCCAAATTCTATGCTCCCTCCAGATCTCGAGTTTCCGTCTACAAATGATGGGACATTGGAGGCAGCACTAGGCCCTTCGTCAGTGTGTTGTCGTAAATTGAACATGAACCTCGAGATCAGAATTGGTGAGATTCTGTCGAAATTTAACCATGAGAAAATTGCGCCTTCAGTTATGATACTCACGTTGTTATGAATGGGCCGATATATTCTATTTCGAACTGGACAGCCGTCAGCTTAAGTGTCGCATGATTTAGATAAAAGATAGACACATAGTTGCCTCCAGGATAGGAGATGCAAGATTCCACAACTTGAGACGTATTCAGCAGCAAGAGAACTCTGGATATGTAAGATGAATTGTAGCAACTAATCAGTCAACGCAGAAGCATACATGAAATATGCGGTACCTGTAACAGTCATATAAATCGAAATTCGATGATATGTACTCAATCATCTCACCGTCTCTGACAATTACAAGCATCATGGGTTGCTTGATTTGAGTATCTGAAACACGTCTTGCCCATGGGAATGCATATAACCATGTGGCAGCGATCACGATCAGATCTGAGACTATGACGCAAGCAAGCGCTGCGATGGTAACTGTGGAAGTTTTGACATGAACACGATCAGTCTACTATGACTCTTTTCTTATTTGCGTACTTCTGAGATCATGATCAGATAAGCTCCCCATTTCTGTAGCTTGCTGTTTACCTGTTGTAGGCATTCACAGAGAGAAAGTTAGGTTGGTTGCATATCGGTACACCAGCAACAAATGTCACAGAGGGGTGACCACCAGAAGCATTTATATACTGATGATCGAAAGGATTAGTCAGGCAGTGTAAAGAGACAGGTGTCGTGAAATAAAGGCACGGACAATGTCGGCTGCAGCGGGCACGAGCCCTGTCAGCAAGGCTAACAATGCCCAAAACCAATTTCGTCCCGTGATAGCGTACACACGGAGTGCCGAGAACCCTGTGAGTAGGCCTTCATACACAATGCCATATTGGTATACATTGTCGGACTTACCTGCTGCTATTGTTACCGACAAGATGGACATGACGTCTTGTAGTACAAGTTGTACGACGCAACTGGTGGGCCTGCATGTTAGATCGAAGTCTGTAATTATGCCAGTAGGGAAACACGCAACCCCTGCAGAGATGGTTAGTATCTATTGATCGTTGCATGGAATGACTCACATAATCGGTCGCCCAATCGAGTGTACTGAGCACGTTGGAGATAGCAGACAACAAGAGTGCATATCGATTCAAGAGAAGGAGGATAGTAGCCCCTGTCATACGATATCTCCAAATAGCGAGAACCTCGTGGTCGAATGTGACGATCTGCTCGTAGAGCACCAGCACTGTTCGTGGCTTTGTTAGGTAGCGAAAAAAATGCATAATCTTGAGTTACCGGCGGCAGCAATGTAGCAGTAGTTTTCGATATAGCTGACGTGCGAAATATCGCTCAGGATGTCAAAAATAAGAAATGCGCGGAACTGTGAGTATTCTCACCCCTGCGTTAGGACTTCAATTGCCTCTACGGCAGAAAGACCCGTAGTAAAGGACATCTTATCAATGCAGAGTGTCTGCCGGAGAAGTTGAGTGAACATGTTATGCGGGCCGAAGCTTATATATCCTGTGCGGTCCTGTACCCTATCACGAAGTTGTGGCGGCCTCCTCGTACGGACATCCTGTGTTCCCCATCCTGGTGCGACTCACAACTCACGCATCGTACCATCGCTCCCGCAGCTGTGCCATTATGGGATGGCAAACAGTACTTGGCCAGATGATTGAGGAAGATAGGCACAGACAGGCCTTCGCTAGGAAGATACCCTGAGTATCGAGGACCCGTTGCAAGCAACTCTTCAAAGCTCTATCTCCGAACATGCAGTTTTCGCCAACCGAGGTAATAATGCAGTATTCACCCTGACAAGGACAATGATGATTTTCGAAGCTGTATATCACCTCGTATGAGGTGGGAAGCTGCACAAGCGGACCTCTGTTCCAACAGGCTGTCCATCGACACAAAATCATTGCTGCAAGGTGGAAGTGGGATGAGGCTGAAAAGCATGAATGAATTTTAAATTGGCCGGTGTCAGCACAATCCAGGCTAATGATCAGGTCGATACTGTTATCACTCTCCAAGGTCGGATCCTTACCGGAGGTTTGTTGGCAATGCAGATATCGAAGATAGAGGGTCTTCCTGAAGAATCGTGAGGGAATGTCATCCGCTGATTATACCTGGATATCTCATCGTCATCGTCACGCGACACGGGACGCACCAGCCTCTGCCTGATCAGATATCAGATCTACTAATCTACTATGATCGCAAGCATATGTGAGCGACTCAGGCCGTAGCTCATATGAAGAAGGCGTGCAAGTTGGAGAGACCAATTGTCCGATTCGGGTGCTCAACCGGGCTTTTTGTCGTTCTCCAGAAATCGGGCTACATCGATGCTATGCTTCTTGCCTCATACCACCACATTTGATCGGTGATCATATGAGGCCAGGCTCACCACTGTGAGAAGGCACGAATGTATTGGATCTTACCATTCATGATCCCCTAGGCGAGTAGGCGTGCAATATGATCGTACTGGAGTGGCTGGATGCCGCCATACGGCGTACGTTCCTGTCACTTCTGGCCAGTGTCATGTCTCCCACCCAGTGGCCGCAGTTATCTACTGCCAGCCTCTGCTGGTCGAGAGAGCCTGACGCTGTGTGGCGGCAGATTGACACTTCGGATGTTCTAGACATGCATTTATGCGTCGCATAAACGTGATGGCAATGAGAGCGACAATCCATACTGGGAGACGTTCGATGACTGTTCATTCACTCTCCGACATCGGTCACACACAAAACAATACGGGACATATATTGCGCGGTATCGTCTACGTATGCGTGCGTGCTGCCGAAATCTATAGACGATCACCAATAGCGCGAGCTCGGGAAGGAGATGCAGGGCTGAGTCCGGGCGGCACGACTACGACCACAGAATACCATATCTGCGTAGCCAGATATCTCTTGTACTGTGGGTGGAGGAGGAAGCGCAGCATCCATCCCACCCAAAACCGGGCGCACACGTGGCAAGAAAAATTAGCGGAAGGGAAAGATGATGCGGATGCGGCAATGAACGAGGGGTAGAGTCAAGGCGGAGTAAACGGAGCAGGATGGTCCTACACATTAGTACGCCGAGCGCATCGGCGCTCCTACGACAAAACAGCGTATTTCAACGCCCGCCCATCCACAGCAGATGCAGACGCGGGCGGTTAGGACGGCAGGAGGTCTCATCGGATACGCCCCGGGAGCTCGCGCGAGGTGAACTGCCAGTTGTAGTGCATACATTCCTCGAGCACTCCCGCGCCCGTCATGATATGCAAGCAATCACTTGCAATGTGCTGAGATGCATCAAATCAGCGAGGGACTTCAGTCAATTATCTTAATCTGCCAACTGCCCTTCGCTTAAGAAATCGCAGTTGCGAGCTAGGTTTGCACGCAGATTAATCTGCTAACTGCGGCAGATTAATCTACTGTGACAATAAAATGGTACATCCAGGATTCGAACCAAGGACCTGAGCACAGATGAGACTAAGAGCATCACAGCATACATTATCCAACTGAGCTACAGTGCAACTGGTGTCTGCACACTTTTAGGAAATATATAGAGTATTTTGTAAACTTCATTTTTGCAGTTTAACATCTTCCATAACACAAATACAAATGAATCTGCCTCTAATGACCTGTGATTCCAGTGTATTCAACTTTCCCAGTGTGAGTTGCTCCAGGTCAGGCATGGTAAAACAAGCTACCACTATCATTGATTTCTTTATGCTTGTTGTAGCAGTTAGTTGCCTTGATGATTTGCGGAAATTGTGTGTAAAATTTGCGTTATATATATATTGATTGGTCAAATGTAACTGTTATCACTATGGCTCAGTGGGCTAATTATCCTGCGATGCTCTTATTCTCATCTGTGCTAAGGTCCTTGGTTCGAATCCTGGATGTACCATTTTATTGTCACAGTAGATTAATCTGCCACAGTTTGCAGATTAATCTGCATCCAAACCTAGCTTGCAACTGTGATTTCTTAAGCGAAGGGCAGTTGGCAGATTAAGATACTTGACTGAAACTCTACAATCAGCACGGCCCAGACAGCCAAGGCAAGCACCATATACGTACCGCATCCAGGTGGAGGAGTGCAGGCCGGTTGATCGAGAGGAAGTGGATGTCCGGAAAGTGCAGAGATGCAAGCACGCTCTGCACATCCCTCGTCAGCACACACTGCCGGGTACCCTTACCAGCGCCAGCGGCTTACCTCAAACACGTGGTTCATCTCCCCGTTGTTCGCCCAGCTGTACCAGTTCCACCAGTACAGCCTCCGGGCCGTCCACAGCTTGTGCTCATCATGGCAACCCCCATGGCCAGGGAGGTACGCCCTCACGACGACATGCTTTTCCATGGTGCCCTCACACACCTACCAGCTCCGTGCATGCTCCATCTCGTGGTGCTCATCCAGCATCGGCTGCACGCGCTAAGGCTCCAACCATATAATATACATGTACAGAAAATCGGTAAATATATGGTATATGGTATATACATAGTATATATACATAGTATTTACATAGTATTTACATGGTTTACATGGTTTTTGGACAGTAAATTTTTTAGACAACTTGGCATAGCCATTTCTTTGCCCATATGGCTATGGATATTGTCTCTTCCTTCCTTTACTGACATGCTACAGGTAGTGTTGTGAGGTTCGGTCCGGCCCGGTCTTTTGCATGTTTTGGGCAGGACCCAGGACCAGGACCAGGACCGGACCGGTGCAGGCAATGAGAGACTGGACTGAGACTGGTCCCAAGCAGGACCCCAGTCCTATACCGGTCCCAGGACCGGTCTGAACCGGTCCAGGACCGATTGAATGGTCATTCACTTGACTAGATTTTATTTGTAAGAAAATGCGATGAAAGGGCACTTATTGATCAACATATATCAAAACATACTTAGTACAGCTCGCAAATTTACTACGATGCACCGATTGTTGAGTTTTGCCAGTATGGTTGGTACACTGAAGCTGGTATATATTAATATATGCCACTGTGGTGACTGCACATCTCAGGTTAAACCTGATGACATTTTATTGTTTCATTCTTGTATGACACAATGAGTAGTAATAGTGACCCCTAAATGGTTGGAAGCCAGTGACTGCATGAGATTTAACTGCATATATATCTATTTCAATGTGCAAGTGTCAAAGCTACTGGGCGGAATAATATACAACTGTGTGCAAGTCAACAATATTAGTGATAACATGAGGGCAGACTGCATGTGTTAAGCACTGCCCAAGACAATAGCAGTGCTTCATTGTATCATTAATATTAGAAGCTTTACTGGTGAAAACTATTATTGTCAGGTTTTGTGATGCTTAGCTAGTGGTACATACATGATGCAGATCGTCTTGGATCATTCACTGGAGTCTTAGGTACTTGATTTTATGTTTAAATTAGTGCATCATGGTTTACAATCTTGGAGTCAAAGCACTATTCTATGCTAACTTTTGGGACTGGTCCGGGACTGGTCCAGACCGGTCCCAACCGGTCCTGTATAAATTGACAACTCGTTAGGACCAGGACCAGGATTGTGTTAGGACCGGGACTGGACCGGACCGCTGAATCGGTCCCAATCAGTCCTGTCCTGGTCCTGTCCTTGGTCTTTAGCAGTCCTTGGGACCGGACCTCGCAAAACTAGCTACAGGTATCAGCACTTGGCTGATATGAGGAAAAAATCAATGTTCAACATTCAACAACCACACTAGTAGCAGGAATGGCTTAGGAACTGTGCACAATGCATGAGGTAGTGGAAAACCTGTGTGCAGGAGTTTAATGCATGATGCAATCACTGTGTGGGATGATATATAGCATAAGCATAAATCTGATCTTACCTTCTGCCAAATGAGAGGATAAGCAAAGTGTGTGGACTATGTCTTGACATCTTTGCATTTGTGCGGCAGCCACCAGATTGTCCAAATCTCACATCACCACCGCACTGTACATTCTGTAAGACACATGACTGATTCAGATACACTATTCAAATCATCAATTGAGGGTCTAATATGAATGCATTTACAACAACCATATATCATATAATATACCATGTGTTACGGTCTGCGCAGGGACTATCGAATATCTTGACTATCTTGACTAATGCCTCACTAAAGGAGAGGACTTAGCGTGCAGCCGTTGTATTGCACACCTCATTTTAGGGATCCCCAATCAACTGGTGACCCCCATTTCATGTGTAACAACCCCATGCCCATAGTCTTGCTGTATATCAGTTCTAGCTGATATCTTGTGTCCAACCACAGCTTCTTTGCATTTCACTTCTTGTTGTGCTCAACTGCAGTACTTCATATTTGTTATCTTAGCATGCTAGCCTTACAGACTTAATGGTAGCAGTACCAAAGACACTATGACCCTGAATATAGGATCGCAGTATATAACCCGATGTAAATACCAGTCGAGTTCCTCAGCTCAACCTTGTTGAATCACAAGGATCTTACACTCATTCTCAAAGGCTTGAAGCAATGTAAGCCTACAGCTTGTATATTGACACTCTGACTCTGCAGAGTCTGACAAGTAGTGCGCTACTTGTTACACTGAGTAATTCGACTTAGTTATTCACGCTGAATGGATATTCGATCCGTAACACCATGTATACATTATATGGTTGGAGCCTTAGCATGCGTGCCACCCATGCCTCCATCGCATGCCCAAAGAACCCAACCACATTCTCGATCCTGTTCGTGGGCAGGGATGCATCCGCGAGCCTGGAGAGGAGCGTCGTCATCCAGTGCCTGCCCATGCTCATGACAAGTGTCCCATACTGCAAGGGCACGGGCGTGAGGAGGAGGTCGTGCACATAGAATGACAGTGAGAGCAACCAGAACATTTCCTCGCTGAACAGAGGCAGCAGCTTGCCCACGCTAGCGACGCCGCTCGTGTCCTCTGCAGCACCGCTTGCCATGTGCGTGCAGCCCCTTGAGCTCTGCCTTGTCGAGCAGGAGGTCTACCTGCTGGAAGGTATTATAGAATCTGTGACATAGCCACAATGGCCCTTCTGGCATCAAGCTGACTGCATTCAGTCATTGTTGTCAATAGGCTGTGCAATGTCGTGTTGGATATTATCAATAGTATCAGGGAAGGCATCCTAACAGCAGAGGAAAAATGAGTGTGAGTGGTGGAAAGCGACTGTTGGGGTCCCTAGCTCACAGATTCTATCATGTAACATGACCTCATGAAATTTGTCCCTGATATCCATATCAGCCATTGTCTGCATTTCTAGTGCTGATAGAGAGCAGATAGCATGTATTTGCACGACATATTGAGCCCTGGTTCACAAATGCACAGGAGATTGAGATTGGAATGCTGTGCTGGTTACATGATATGGCACCTCAGGCTGGGAAGCCTGCCAGCTTGTCACAAACTTTGTGACCATCATATCCTCCACCTAACACTCCACCACCACACGTCCTACTCCCGCTGCATGCGTCTTTCAGATACCAGCAGGCCCAACACTGTCGAGGTTGTCGAGGTCGAAGGGTAGTCCAAGGGCACTACAGTGAGGTCAAGGGGCTCCCAGATGAGCAGGCAGACATGTGCAGCAGAGGGATAGTGCAAAGTAAGGGGGATGAACACCCCAGAGTCAAAATAAGAAGTCTGAGGTGTAACCCTCAGACGACTACAGTATATATACATGAAAGCGAGCATTGACTATTTTAAGGCTGCCCCACAATGACATCATTATGACCCATAAGGCCCCACAATGATGTCATTATGACATCGCTAAGTACTAACTCCAAATGCTTACATATATATGTCAGGTGACCCTTGTAGCTAGGTAGTCTAAAGGTAACGCGTCGATCTTTAAATCAGGTGATCTGTTACGGGTCGAATACCCGTTCGTATATTCGAGTCGCGAATATAGATCGTTCTTCTGCACGTGGGCGTATAGCCGTATGCAAGGCAAATGCTCGTTAGATGCCTTCAGGTCCTAGGTGAAGTTCCTAGGAGATCGTATAATATCCAATACACGTGAGAGGATATAATCTGTTCAGGTGCGAGTCTAATAGAGTATAAGACTCGCCTAAGTCCGAGAAGTCAGTGTGCACTTCGAGGACTTAGTCGTTTGGTTGCTCGAGCGAGAAATACTGAGCGTAGTTTCCTACGTTTGAGAACGAGTATAAGACTTCTTGTTTATACAACAAGGTCGAGCTGAAGAGCCTCGACAGTAGGTACATTAGTTTATATACTACGTTGGGTTTTCGGGGGTCAAGTCTGTCCCAGATGTCACCGATACTATCTACGCTATAGCACCAAACGTTTGATAGGTATGTAGTGATATATCTGAGACGATAGATAGGAATGATGGCGGTTGAACGTCATCTATCAGCTAACAAACGATGAACATGAAATGGTGGCAGAGTTGGATCTGCCAAAGATGAAACGCGCCCTATAGACTAGTACAACTGGGGATGCGCCCAGTAGAGTCACGAGTAGCCAGGGGAGTTGGTTGCGCAACAAGTCCCTGTATCGTATTCGCCCCGTGGTGAGTTCTGCCAATATTTGAAAAATCAAAATAACCGTAACATCAGCCCCTCCCTAAGCATTCGTCGGCCTCGACGAATTTTCCAAGTTCCCCGCTTCAGAGTGCCTTGGCGTCCTGCTCGTTGTAGATGTCGCCGTTCCCGCTGAGGGATGGGGTCGTAGGAGTTCGCCATACGAAGTGTTGGCGGCATTCATTCTGTCGATGACCTGGTTGATTGAGCCCACAAGTTCTGCAAATATAATCGGGGCAGTCGAGGATCCAGTGGTTAGCGGAACCACATTGTCGACACGGCTGCTCAGGTGAGGGCCTCGCTGGTACCCGTAGGGAAGGGATATCTCGGAGGTATTCGTTATGTTGGTACCTCCAGTGGTGTGCGGCTCGGTGGAGGTTTCGTGCGGCCCATGTTGGTAGGGAGGCGGTGTCTCGTTCGTGCTCCCTCGCACCTCGCTCAAACTCCTCGCGGGTAATACTCTGCACTGAAGGAGATCGTCGTAGGCGGCGTGCTATTCGCTCTTCGCTGTCGCGCTGAGGTAGCCCTAGGGCTCGTCGGGCGTGCAGGTGGTTCACGTCTCCCGTTGCCTCCCATACCAGGAATACGTGGCGTCGGGTCTCTAACTCCTGTTCGGCGGGCCCTCTGAGTCTCGGTAGGCAGCGGAAATAATACTCTATCGCCCTCCATAAAATCAAACGGCCTTGCAACTCGGCGTCGTTCGTCGGGGGTGAAAAAGCGGGCGGGTCGTGGTGTGTATTCGGGTCGACTGGGAGCAACGTGCTCGCGATCCTCGAAGTCGTTGAGCGCGTGTCGTAGTCGGGCCGTCGTGGTGGCGGCCAATCGGTCGATAAGTCTGTCGGTGAGTAGCTCGAGTCCCTCTCTCTGCGCTCTGATCTGCCCCTCCATTCGGACGAGGTCCTCGGTGATGTTCTGGTACGAGCTGTAAATGTGGGTGAGGTCCTGCGCGATGTCGAAGAGGGCCGACCAGCCATCGGCTCGGCCAGCAAAAGGTCCCTCGGCCCTGTACCAGAGGAGGGCGTGTCTAATCTGTAGATGCTGGGGGGAGTACCTTCTTGGTGGCGTACCTCGCGGTCGGCCTTCTCGACGATCTGCATCGCCGGGGGTCGTGGTACGGCGGGGGAGCTGGTGGCGAGTCGTCGACATACTATTACTGTCCTGTTTTCGAGTGTCGGGGTTGTCCTGACTCTCGTCCTGTGGTAGTCTTTTATCAGCTCCTTGGAGTGCTCCAAGTTCGCCTCGTCTTCCCATGAGTTGTCGGCCGTGGCATAGCCTTTCCACTTGACGAAGTATTGATGCTTCTTTCCTTTCCATCTGTCAGCCAAGATGGCTTCGACCTCGTATTCTTCCTGTCCCTTGATGACATCAGGTGGCGGCCGTAAGTAATTGGGTCCGTGCGCCCTTGTTTCTTTGAATGGTTTTAGTAAGGCGGCGTGGAATACCGGATGAACTTTCCAGCTTGTTGGTAATTGCAGCCGGTATGTTGTGGGTCCCATCTTTTCTGTGATAGTGAAGGGTCCTTCCCTTTTTGGTGCCAGCTTGTTAGATTCGTAGGGGATAGTTAGGTTCTTTGCGTCGAGCCAGACCTTATCCCCTTTCTCAAGCTTCGGCAGTTCTCTGAGGAACCGCCCTGCCATTCTTTTCTGGGCTAATTCATGCGCGATGAATGCCATTTTTCGCGCCTCTTTGATCTTCTTGATCCTGTCGACAGCTGCCGGGACGTTCCCTACTCTGTCATAGTCTGGGAATCCTCTCGGGACATATCCTAAGATTATTTCGAGTGGCGCTGGCCGGTTTTCGGTTTGTCTGGTGTTGTGCGCAAATTCGACGTCAGGCAGTCATTGTACCCATTGGAACGGGTCGTTCATGCAATAGATGCGAAGGTATACTTCGATCTGTTGATTCATTCTTTCTGTCTGTCCGTCGGTCTGTGGATGGTACGCCGTACTCATCGCTGATTACGTTCCCTGCAGCTTGCACAATTCCTTGAAAAGCTTTGATGCAAACTGCGGTCCTCTGTCTGAAATGATCTTTCGGGGGATGCCATATAGCGAGTAGATTTTTCGGTGAAATATCTCTGCCGCCCCTTCGCTAGTGATTGTTTTGTCGCATGGGGTGAGAGAGATGGCCTTGGATAGGCCATGGTCAACAATCACCATCATGGAGTCATACTTTCCGACTCTTGGCAGGTCGGTGACAAAATCGACCGAGCACTGTGAGAAGGGGAGGGCGTCTTCCCGTGTCGGTATTGGTTGCAAAGGGGGTTTCAGCGGATTCCTATCAGGTTTCATCTGTTGACAGATTGCACAGCCCCGGACGTATTCCGCTATCATTGTTCTCATGTCAGGCCACCAAAAGTGGGTCGTAACCTGTACTGTTGTACCCCAGATCCCAGGGTGTCCGGCCGGGATCGTGTCGTGGTATTTTGAGATGACGTCCCGTCGAAGGCCCTCATCCTTCGGCACGTACATCCTGCCCCTGTAGAGCAGTATCCCATCCGTTTGTTGCCATTCATCTGCGGTGGTTCTCGTGGGGAATTCGCCTGTGCCCCCTAGAGCGCGGATCGCCTGTTCCGCAGATTCATCTCGATCGTCGGTGTTCTTGATTCTATCGATGATCGGGATTTGGATTGCGTGGACGACAAGTTCGTCTGGAATCATGGTGATTCCCTCGTTGTCTTCGTTGCTTTCGTCCAGGTGGTACAACCTGGAAAGCGTGTCGGCCATGACTAGTTTCCTTCCGGGGACGTGCTGCAATTTCAGGTCGAATTGCGAAAGGAATAGATGCCATCTCGCTTGTCGCCGATTTAGGCGCTGTGCGCTTCTCCAGTACGTCAGGTTCTGATGATCGCTTCGGATCAAGATCCGATGCGGTGCTCCTTCCAATAGGTGCCGCCATTCTTCTAATGCTCGGACTATCCCGAGTAGTTCGCAATCGTAGATTTCGTAGTTCCGTTCTGTTGGTGTCAGGGATTGTGAGAGATATCCCACCGGCCGTTCGCTCCCTGTTTCATCTATCTGTTTCAGTACTGCTCCTGTGGCGAACTGAGATGCATCTGTTTCGAGGATGAACGGTTTCTCCTTATCTGGTGTTCCTAGTGCGGGCGCCGTCGTGAATGCTTTCTTCATGAATTCGAATGCTTTCTGTTCTTTCTCCGTCCATTGGAACCCTGTCCCTGTGACCGTTTTTGTGAGGTCTACCAAGGGTCGGGCATGTGTAGAGTAGTGATCGATAAATTTCCGATAGAAGTTCGCAAATCCTAGGAAGGATCTGACTTCTTTGAGATTTCGGGGAGTCGGCCACTCCTTAATCCCATTGAGTTTCGCTGGGTCCATCTGGATATTTCCTGGGGTGATGACTAGTCCCAGAAATTCGACTCTGTCGACACCGAAGGCGCATTTCTCGGGTTTCACAAAGAGGTGGTTATCCACCAATCTCTGCAGGATCCGCCGCTCCCGTTCCTTGTGTATTTTCTCGTTTTCTGAGAAAATGAGGATGTCGTCCATATAAACAAGCACCCATCCTTCGAGGATTTCTTCTTTCAGGATTTCGTTCATCATTGCCTGAAAGGTCCCGGGTGCATTGCACAATCCGAAAAGCATAACCGTGGGCTCGTACAACCCTCGGTTCGTTTTGAAGGCCGCTTTCCATTCGTCTCCCTTTTTTGATTCGCACGTTGTTGTATCCCGCTCTAAGGTCCATTTTTGTGAAGATCTTTGCTCCTTTTAGCTTTTCCAGGAGCTCTGAGATCAGTGGCAAGGGATAAACGTTCTTTATCGTCCCTTCATTCAGATATCGATAATCTTGACAGGGTCGTAGGCCGCTGTCTTTCTTTGGGACGAAAAAGAATGGTGACGCCATCGGGGATTTTGAAGGGACTATGAATCCCTTGGCCAAGTTTTCTTTTAGGAATTCGTCCAGCGCCTGTTGCTCTTTAGGCGAGAGTGCATAGACTTTGCAGTCTTTTGGCACGAAATCGGGTTTTAATTCGATTGCGTGGTCCCATGGTCTCGATGGGGGAAATGCTGCCGCGGATTCCTTACTGAACACCTTGGCGAAGTCCAGTAGGTGTTTCGGGACCATTTCTTCAATCGTTCGTTCTGGTTCGGGGGGTTTTTGTGCGAATTCCTGGGATTTCGTCAGCGCTTTCCTGACAGCGTTGATGATTTGTATCTTTGTTCGGAACTTCTTTCGCGTCTCCCCTTTCTTTCCTATGATCCTAGGGTTATCTTTTGCGAAGCGTCGGATCGCTTCGTATTCTTCGGGAGTATAGAGCCGCTGCGCTGTTTCTTCTGGCTGGTCCGTGGATCCGAACCCTTTCTCCCCTCGTTCTGTTTCGTCTAGGTCTTCGACTTCTAAGATGTCGGGGGTGAGGTGTCGTTCGAAAATTATCTGGGCTATTCGCATGCTCGGGATAATTCTATGCGCTTTGTCTGAGTAGTTGAAGACGATGGCTCCGACATCTCCTCGGTAGTCCGAGTCTATGATTCCGGCTTGTACCACCAATCCGTGTCTGAGGGTGTTGCCTGATCGTCCGGCCAGCCTTCCATACGATCCCTTCGGGATCTTCATTTTTACTCCTGTGGAGACGAGTTTCCATCCTCCGGCGGGAATCTCGGTTTCTTCTGCGGCGTAAAGGTCATACCCTGCAGCTTCTTGGGTCCCCCTTGTTGGAATTTTTCCTTCTGGGGCAACTACCATCTCCACCGTATCCATTCGGATCATGGCTTCCTGTTTCTTTTCTTCTGCCCCTAGTATCGATCGTACATCGACTGTTTGGTCCTTCCAGTCGATTGTGGGGTTTTCGTCTTTTAGCCATCCATACCCTAGAATCATATTTTCCGTTCCGATTGATCCTACCAGGAATCGGACTTTTCGCGTTTTCTGGGTCTTCGGATATCGTAGTAGTATGGTGGCTTCTCGGTCTATTCGCCCATCTTTGTTTTCTGTTCCGTCAACGTTTTTGACGATGATCGGGTTCTTCAAGGGTTGTGTGGGCACCTTGTATTTTTCTACCACTCTGCTGTGGATTAGGTTCGACATTGCTCCTGAGTCGATTAGTGCATTGCACTTCACAGGTTTTGCCAGCGTCATGATTACCGGGATGAAGAGGGATCGATTCTTCTCGAACGAGGTAATTACATGCGCTGCTTTCTCGGAGGGTAAGACCGTGGGCTTCCCTCCTAGGCAAAATCCTGTTCTTCTACGAGCCGTGCTAGGAGCTCGGGGTTCTTGGTTTTCAGAGCCCTAATTGCTGTGACCGCCCTGTTAGCGGTGATGTATTCAGTCTCTTCCTCAGAGACTTCTTCAATGCGAGCTTCTTGCTCGGCTTCTTCTTCTTCGGTTTTTCGAGTAGTCCGCCTAGGGCGGGCTGGCTTCCTCGGCCTCTTCGGGCAGTCTCGCGACATATGTCCTGGCTGATGACAGGTGAAGCATTTTCCCTTCTTGATGTGATCGTCCCTTTCCTGGGTGGTCATTCGATCTACATCCATCGCATTCGGATCTTTCGGTGCGGTTGTCTGCGGAGCACTAGTGCGTCCGTTATTCTGGTTCGAGGCTTGCCAAGCCTTCTTCTTGACAAACGGTTTGTCCCGTTTTAAGAATATCTTGTACGTATTTTCATAGTACGAGGCAGCGGACAATGGTCGCTGGTAGCGGTCGAACACCGATGATGTACCGGGTCGTGTGTTCGGGTAACCCTTTCTCGAAGAGGGTTATGAGCAACGCGTTTCCGTCCGCGCTGTATCGATCGTACTGGGCCTTTCCGGCCAAGTTGTTGAACTCGGTGATATAATCATCGATGTCCTTCCTGTCCTGGGTTACGTCCAGGATTTTCTTCCGCGCCTTTTGTACCTCTTCGATGGCTCCGAAGGCTTTCTGGAAGTCCGCATCAAACTGTGCAAGATTAGGCGGGAAGAATCGTTTCGTCTGGGGGTTCGTATAAACCCGGTGATAATTCTGTTTCCATTGGCCCATTTTCCCCTTGTTTGAAATATAAGAGAGGATAAAGATCACTCTCTGAACGTCGTTCTGAAATGACGTTTCGTACATCGTAAACCAGGAATTGCACTGGTTTATGAAGTTCTGCATGTCGGATCGTTCCCCGTCGAATACGTCTGGGGGATTGATCTTTATCATTGGGGGTCGGTAGTACGGGTTCGGCGCCGGAGGTTGAGGCTGCGGCGCATTCGGTGGTGGAGGCCCTCCTGGGGGTCCTCCTCCTCCTCCCGGGTATCCTCCACCCGGGTTTCCTGGATTTCCTCCGGGGTTCCCTGGGTTCCCTCCAGGGTTTCCTCCTCCGGGGTTTGCGGGGATTCCTCCTCCGAGCCCTGCAGGAGGGGGGGCATTCCCTCCTCCGAGTCCGAAGTTTCCTCCCAGTCCTCCTCTGCTTGTACCTGCGGCGGTTCGTCCAAATAAGCCTGAAGGCCATGTTCCTGGGTTTGTCGTTCCCATTCCTCCGCTTGGGCTAGTCCAAGACGGATTTCCTCCGCTACCCATTCCGGGTGCGTTCTGTGGGGGGTTTCCAAAGAGGTCTGTTCCTCCAGCCATAGGCCCAATCCCACTCTGCGCAAAAGCAGATACAAATCCTGGAGGGTCCTGTCCTCCGGTCTGGCTGTTATCTGTTCCTGTAAAGTTTCCAGGATTTCTCCCATCATCTCCGATGCGCTCAATTCCTGCCATTCCTGTGGCGCCCGAAGGCTGATTCGTATTTCCATCGGCATCGAAGGTTCTGTTGATGGTTTCGGTTTCGTTTTCGGTCAACGTCGCGGTTGACATCGGAGGGATTTCTCCGAATCGTTCGAACGCTTCACGCGTTATTTCCCAAGCGGTCGTTCCTGCGGAGGGGTATACTTGTACCCACTTCGATGCCCTATCTTCTCTGGGGATGACAACAATTCCTCCGTGGTTACGGAAGGCTCCAATGGTGTCAGTCCACTCGTATCGGTTGAGTCTGTAGACTCCCTGAATGTCCTCGGGCAAGAGCTCAATCAGTCGTGTTGGGAATTCTGGTCCAAATATCATGTGCCCTTACACCGTGGTAGGTGAGGGTGTGATAAGCTCGACCTTCTGTTACGGGTCGAATACCCGTTCGTATATTCGAGTCGCGAATATAGATCGTTCTTCTGCACGTGGGCGTATAGCCGTATGCAAGGCAAATGCTCGTTAGATGCCTTCAGGTCCTAGGTGAAGTTCCTAGGAGATCGTATAATATCCAATACACGTGAGAGGATATAATCTGTTCAGGTGCGAGTCTAATAGAGTATAAGACTCGCCTAAGTCCGAGAAGTCAGTGTGCACTTCGAGGACTTAGTCGTTTGGTTGCTCGAGCGAGAAATACTGAGCGTAGTTTCCTACGTTTGAGAACGAGTATAAGACTTCTTGTTTATACAACAAGGTCGAGCTGAAGAGCCTCGACAGTAGGTACATTAGTTTATATACTACGTTGGGTTTTCGGGGGTCAAGTCTGTCCCAGATGTCACCGATACTATCTACGCTATAGCACCAAACGTTTGATAGGTATGTAGTGATATATCTGAGACGATAGATAGGAATGATGGCGGTTGAACGTCATCTATCAGCTAACAAACGATGAACATGAAATGGTGGCAGAGTTGGATCTGCCAAAGATGAAACGCGCCCTATAGACTAGTACAACTGGGGATGCGCCCAGTAGAGTCACGAGTAGCCAGGGGAGTTGGTTGCGCAACAAGTCCCTGTATCGTATTCGCCCCGTGGTGAGTTCTGCCAATATTTGAAAAATCAAAATAACCGTAACATGATCTATAAACGTAAGTATAGGGGTTCGAGGTGACTAGGGGGCATAAACATGTCATTTTCATGACACAGCTCCATACACCACTGCTGCCCTTGCTCTAGCAGGTTCAACCCCTCAGTCATGTGCAAACAAGGATTAAGAGTGGGCAAGGATGGATAACTCCTATCAGGTAGGTCCGTCATCTGGTTCCAGCATGCAGAGCATCCAGCAAGCTCACTAGTGGAATAAGGAACAGCTTGTCAATATGCCTTGAGGCACATCCTTCGAAGCTTCACATGTGAGATAGCTTTGAGGTGACTCATTGACAGTGAGGCATAGTCCAATTACAGCATCATGTACCAACAAAAGCAAAAATACACGAGCTCAATCAGGTACTTCCTCAAGCATATCCACTTGTTCAACCCCATGCATGCAGAGGACAACAACCTGGTCCATGTCCCACATGAACTTGAGGAGCCTGAGGGTGAAGTATGTGTGGAGCTCATGTGAATGCTCAGTGTATTCTGTACTCCAGCTGCAGGAAGTTTGTGAGAGATATAGCATGCTCAGGCCAGTAGTTCCTGCCACACAAAGGTGTTCTAGGCATTGAGTAGATGGTGACCCTCTGAATGTGGGCTGAGGTCCTTCTGTTGATATAGGCTCATCACAGAGAATTGTGGCAACTTCTTCTCGTAGAGTTTCAGTCAAATATCTTGATCTGCCAAGTGCCCTTTGCTTAAGAAATTGCAGTTGTGAGCTAGGTTTGCATGCAGATTTAATCTACCATGAAAATAAAATGTAACACTGGGATTCAAGCCAAAGGCCCAAGCACAGAAGGACAACAATGCACCACAACACAACAGCCAACTGAGCTATGGCAGCAACTGTCAACTTCAAATGGTTAAACTATATATAGGTTGTGTTCACACTTAATTTTTGCACTCAGATCTATGAAGACTAACTACTACTGCAAGTACAAACAATTAATGATAGTGGCTGCTTGTGTAACATAGCATGATATGGAGCAAGTCAGCATGTAAAAGGTCAGTACACTATGACCAGTGCTTCCCAAAGGGAAATATATGTGCATTCATATTAAAGCAGATGTAGAGATTCAAAAATGAAGTTCTGTGAGGATCCTATATTATTCTAACCATTTAAAGTTGACAGTTGCTGCCATAGCTCAGTTGGCTATTTGTCACAGAACTGCCCTTGGGGGTTCTACGATGTCCCTTAGTCTGTATTGCAAAGGCGCCCCTAGGTGCAGGGCTAACTCCTTACTTACATCCTTTCCTCCTCGTCATGCCCTGTATCTCTTACTAGACCACCTGACCCATTAGATTAGCGCTGTAGGGTAGCGCGCGCCTCAGGTACATCATGTTATGGTCACACTAGTTACATGTTACATTACGGTAGTTACATTGTCATGTGCTCTCTTAGTTACGGCGCACAGGCCCATACTTTAGGGCGGCCATTACTGGCCAGCTATCCATGTGTAAGTACAACAGGATGAGGACTTACATCCTCATTCCTAAGATTCTCGACAATGGGGCTTGCCCCCCTTTCTTCTCATCTTGTGCGACGCTGGTGTGTGATGGCACCGGCACTCTCTCTCTCTCTCACTTGCTAGTCTGGTACGTTGACTTAGTGGTAGCCCCCTTGCTGGTATATCAAGGAGGTTCATGCGCAATGTTCACCGCTGCTGGGCGTGCTTGTGCGCTGTGGGCGTTATGTGCCCCCCGTCCTTTGGCCAGTCCCACAGACCCATAAGTCTGTGTCACTATTGTGTTGTGGTGCATTGTTGTCCTTCTGTGCTTGGGCCTTTGGCTTGAATCCCAGTGTTACATTTTATTTTCATGGTAGATTAAATCTGCATGCAAACCTAGCTCACAACTGCAATTTCTTAAGCAAAGGGCACTTGGCAGATCAAGATATTTGACTGAAACTCTACGAGAAGAAGTTGCCACAATTCTCTGTGATGAGCCTATATCAACAGAAGGACCTCAGCCCACATTCAGAGGGTCACCATCCACTCAATGCCCAGAACACCTTTGTGTGGCAGGAACCACTGGCCTGAGCATGCCATATCTCTCACAAACTTCCTGCAGCTGGAGTACAGAATACACTGAGCATTCACATGAGCTCCACACATACTTCACCCTCAGGCTCCTCAAGTTCATGTGGGACATGGACCAGGTTGTTGTCCTCTGCATGCATGGGGTTGAACAAGTGGATATGCTTGAGGAAGTACCTGATTGAGCTCGTGTATTTTTGCTTTTGTTGGTACATGATGCTGTAATTGGACTATGCCTCACTGTCAATGAGTCACCTCAAAGCTATCTCACATGTGAAGCTTCGAAGGATGTGCCTCAAGGCATATTGACAAGCTGTTCCTTATTCCACTAGTGAGCTTGCTGGATGCTCTGCATGCTGGAACCAGATGACGGACCTACCTGATAGGAGTTATCCATCCTTGCCCACTCTTAATCCTTGTTTGCACATGACTGAGGGGTTGAACCTGCTAGAGCAAGGGCAGCAGTGGTGTATGGAGCTGTGTCATGAAAATGACATGTTTATGCCCCCTAGTCGCCTCGAACCCCTATACTTACGTTTATAGATCACCTGATTTAAGGATCGACGCGTTACCTTTAGACTACCTAGCTACAAGGGTCACCTGACATATATATGTAAGCATTTGGAGTTAGTACTTAGCGATGTCATAATGACATCATTGTGGGGCCTTATGGGTCATAATGATGTCATTGTGGGGCAGCCTTAAAATAGTCAATGCTCGCTTTCATGTATATATACTGTAGTCGTCTGAGGGTTACACCTCAGACTTCTTATTTTGACTCTGGGGTGTTCATCCCCCTTACTTTGCACTATCCCTCTGCTGCACATGTCTGCCTGCTCATCTGGGAGCCCCTTGACCTCACTGTAGTGCCCTTGGACTACCCTTCGACCTCGACAACCTCGACAGTGTTGGGCCTGCTGGTATCTGAAAGACGCATGCAGCGGGAGTAGGACGTGTGGTGGTGGAGTGTTAGGTGGAGGATATGATGGTCACAAAGTTTGTGACAAGCTGGCAGGCTTCCCAGCCTGAGGTGCCATATCATGTAACTAGCACAGCATTCCAATCTCAATCTCCTGTGCATTTGTGAACCAGGGCTCAATATGTCGTGCAAATACATGCTATCTGCTCTCTATCAGCACTAGAAATGCAGACAATGGCTGATATGGATATCAGGGACAAATTTCATGAGGTCATGTTACATGATAGAATCTGTGAGCTAGGGACCCCAACAGTCGCTTTCCACCACTCACACTCATTTTTCCTCTGCTGTTAGGATGCCTTCCCTGATACTATTGATAATATCCAACACGACATTGCACAGCCTATTGACAACAATGACTGAATGCAGTCAGCTTGATGCCAGAAGGGCCATTGTGGCTATGTCACAGATTCTGAAAAGAGGTACCCCCCTGTCTTGAACCAATGGCATTAGGTACGCCTTGGTCACGTGCTCTTGTATGGACAATGTAGCATAGCGTAACAGTACAGGTAGCCTACCCCACATACAGTCACATGGTTACAGCTTAGATAATGTAGCACATGACTGGGCTGTGCATCGCTTTACACACAGACCCTGCCTTTAGGGTGGGTCTCTAGTAGATAGCGCCACACACCTCATGTACTTAAGCTGCGATGTTCTGGGGCCTACTCCCCAGAACTGTTATTCTGGCTGTTGGGGCAAGTCCCCCTTTGCTGTACCTCTAGGTGTGCTTGACTGAGACTCCACCTCATCACCTTGGTGTTGTACCTCTACCCTGGTCAATAGGTAGAAGGAGAGGGTCTTAGGGGTTATATTGGTGTGCCTATGTCACTTTGTGACAGGCTAAGGCTCCAACCATATAACATACATGTACAGGAAATCAGTAAATATATGGTATATGGTATATACATGGTATACATGGTTTCAGATGGTAGATTTTTCAGACATCTTGACATAGCCATTGCCTTGCCCATATGGCTATGGAGATTGTCTCCTCCTTCAACAACATGCCACAGGTATCAGCACTTGGCTGATGCAAGGAAAAAAATTGGTGTTCAGCATTCAACAGCCACACTAGTAGCTGGAATGGCTTAGGAATTGTGCACAATGTGTGAGATGATGGGAAACTCTTATGCATGAGTCTGTCATGGATTATTCAGGGTTTGGGAACCCCAGTGGCATAGCATACCATAAATGACACAAGCAACACTTCAAGCAACTACTCAGGGGAATAGAACTCGCACAAGGGCGTATTCCTGATCTGAGGCTACTCAAGGCATATAAGGCCAAGACGAGTCTGGGGTGCTACCCTGCTCGTTGGCCAGTATATATGCTATTCTACTGTTTGTACATTGTTTGGCAACTGTATAGTTACTACGTAAGCTGATAGTCCGTTCTGTAAGGTAAACCCTATAATGGGTGTAGGTACACGGCACAGAGTGTCCGGGGGTCTGGTAACACGTGATAGGGTGTCCAGGGTCTTGACACGTGGCTGCATAGGCGCACGCTTAGATAAGATAAGGGTTTAGGCTCTAGTCACTAGTCGTTGGCTAGGCAAAAGAAATCGGCTTGTGACAATAAAGGCATAACCATGCAAAGGGTAGAAAGCCAAATACCCAAAGGCAAGCACCTAGTGTGGGAATATGAACAACATATATAGTGTGTCCTGCCTATAACAGCTGAGCTGTTATAGTGGCCCTGTTGGCTAAGCGGTGTTGGATGCATGTCCCCATGGAGCTGCTGGTCTGGGACTGCTGGTGGTACCGTGACAGAGTCTAATGCATGATGCAATCACTATGTGGGATAATATATAGCATAAACATAAATCTGATCTTACCTTCCGCCAAATGAGAGGGTAAGTGTTACAATCTGTGGAAGTACGCTCAAATATTTTTTTTTGACGCCTCACTAGGAAGAGGGACTTAGTGTTCAACCGCTTTATCATGCACCTTATTCTAGGGATCCCTGCTCAACCAGTGACCCTCATTTCATGTACAACAGCCCTATGCCCATAGTTCTGCAACGTATCAGGTTCTAGTTGATATCATGTGTCTAACCACAGGATTCTTACATTTCAGCTCTTGTTGCATTCAACCGCAACACTTCGTATTTGTCTTACTAGCATGCTAGCCTTATGGACTTAATGGTAGCAGTACCATGGACACTATGTGTCACAAGCCGATTTTCTCCAACTAGCTAACAACTAGTGACAGACATTAAACCCTTATCTTATCTAAGCACCCACCTATCAATCACGTGCAAGGACCCTGAACACCCCACACGTGAGACCAGACCCCCAGACACTCTGTGCCGTGTAGTTACACCCATTCTAGGGTTACATATGATATAACGGACTATCAGCTTATGTAATAACTATACAGCAGCCAAACATGTACAAACAGTAGAATAGCATATATACTGGCCGGCGAGCTGGGTAGCACCCCAGACTCGTCTTGGCCTTATATGCCTTGAGTAGCCTCAGACTAGGAATACACCTTTGTGCGAGTACTATTCCCCCGAGTAGTTACTTGAGATCATGCTTGTGTCACTATGACCCCATTTGATAGTGGGTAGTATATAATCCACTGTAAATACCCATCAAGTTCCTCAGCTCGACCTTGTTGAATTACAAGGATCTTATACTCGTTCTCAAAGGCTTGAGAAATTAAGCCCTCAGCTTGTATATCGACGCTCTGCCTTTGCAAAGAATGACGAGTAGTGCACTACCCGATACACTGAGTAACTGTTATGGGTCGAATACCCATTTGTATATTCGAGTCGTGAATATAGATCATTCTTCTGCACATAGGCACGTTGCCGTGTGCAAGGCAAATACTCGTTAGATGCCTTCAAGTCCTAGGTGAAGTTCCTAGGAAGTTGTTCGATATCCAATACACATTAGAGGATATAATCTGTTCAGGGTGCAAGTCGAATATAATATAAGACTTGCCTAAGTCCAAGAAGTCAATGTGCACTTCGAGGACTTAGTCGTTCGGTTGCTCAAGCGAGAAATACTGAGTGTAGTTTCCTACGTTTGAGAACGAGTATAAGACTTCTTGTTTGTACAACAAGGTCGAGCTAGAGAACCTCAACAATAAGTACATGAGTTTATATACTACGTTAGGTTTTAGGGGTCAAGTCCGTCCCAGATGTCACCGTTACTATCTACACTATAGTACCAAACGTTTGATAGGTATGTAGTGATATATCCAAAATGATAGATAGGAATGATGGCGGTTGAACGCCATCTGTCAGCTAGCAAGTGATAGATATGAAACGGGGGACAGAGTTGGATCTGCCAAAGTCGAAACACGCCCTTTACGCTAGTACAACTGGGAATAGCCCAGTACAGTCACGAGTAGCCAGGGGGTTTGGTTGCGCAACAAGTCCCTGTATCGTATTCGCCCAATGGTGAGTTCTGCCAGCGTTCAAAAAATCAAAATAATCGTAACAGTAACTCGACTTAGTTATTTCAGCTGAACGGATATTTGATCTGTAACAGTAAGCAGAGTGTGTGAATTACGACTTAACATCTTTGTATTTGTGCAGTGGCCACCAGATTGTCCAAATCTCATATTGCCACTGCACCATACAATCTGTAGGGCACATAACTAGCTCAAGTACATATTCAAAACAACAATTTGAGGGTCTAATATGAATGCATTCACAACAACCATATACCATATAATATATCATGTATATACCATGTATTCGGCCATGTGTAAATACATGTACATAGTATGTATAAAAACCATGTATACATGGTATATACATTATATGGTTGGAGCCTTAAGATTCGTGGTGAGAAACTGCGACGCCTTCTTGTCTCACTCATCGGCACTTAGACCATTTGAGTGGTGAGTCTCCATGTTTAACACTTCTGCGGAGGGAGTAGATTGCAGCATTTGTGTAGAGGCTGTATAGGACTCAGCCGAAAATTAGGTCAAGGTGAGTACCACGTGCTGCTGCCAAAACCTGTCATATTAGCAACGATTATATGGGATTTCATGTTAGTCTGTGATTGTGTGTTAAAGCATTGTGTGTCAAAGCAGTGGCGTGTTGGAGGATCAAGTCGTGCATATCAATAGGAGGCGGCCGTTCTGATTGTCATGTTGCTGTGTAATTTCCTCGCAGTCAATCGTTGCATGAGGGTAATGGAATTGAATCTGTGCCGACAACCTAGCTGGCAGAACCAGGTTCCACAATTTATAGTGGGATCATCAACTTTAATTTATAACTAGTCATTTACTGCATATTGTAACCCGTTCTGAATGTAGGCTTCGGCGCCGAAGCCGTTGCCTATATTCGATGCATCACGATTCTCATCCACCCCTCCGATGACGACTTATGCTGTTGCTTGTTTCCCCAGCTATAGTAATGCTTGGACCGGAATCCTTATCAAAACCATCTTGACGCCGTCCAGAAGACCTCCGGAAGTATGCCTGGGGTGTCAAAGCCGATCCTGTGATGCGTGCGGTCGGCTATCCACTTGTACCACTCGTCAATCGTCCAGCCATGGAGAAGAGCCACAAGGGTGATGGTCATGTTGTCATAACCAACACCATTGCGGTTATCTTCCGGTGCCAGACACAGGTCGCAAATTTTTTCGCATACTTTGTCAAGCGGTCTACCTCTGGAGATGAGAATCCGAACCGTATCCACCACCTGCTGTGATGAGAGGCAGTCCCAGATCCCTACATGCGAACTGTCAGCAGGAGGGACATCCATGAGAGCATGCATACCAACCGTCTAGTGATGTGCAAAGCCCGGCTCGGCTCAAAGCCCGGGGCTTGGGCCCGGCTTTGTAGACTTGAGGTTAATTACCCAGCGGGTTTGCGTAGATGCAAGCGCTGAGGATCACGTGGATTTCACATGGATACCGACGCGTTGGGCCAGCGGCGGGCGTCTCTATGCGCCCCTTCGACATTGAAGTCTTCGGCCGACCCTCCGGTCGATCTTGCTGTCTACGCAGTCATAACTAAGGCACTACCTCCCTATCGCTTAACACTCGCCCGGCTTATCATTCCTCAGCGTGCGGGTCGATCACAGGGCCTCACACATTCACAGGAAGCATTCAAGCGTTCCTGGGAACGTCTGCTAACAGTTCCCATCAACGGTGTGTATGTTACAGATGTTTCACGGTGGACATGTGACTGTGAGGCCCAGAAAATATCACTCATACCTCCTGTGCAAACATCTCGTACAAAACACCGGGCCTCTGCCTGCTCATTGGTGGGCTTCTGCTGTTAGATTTCATATTCCTCCATTTTACACCGTTCCAATTGAGGGGATTGTTGCTCTGCCACCCGAGGAGCCGGCACCATATGCCTGGCATGCTCGCATGCCTCAGGCAAGCACTGTGCCATTGTTAACTATGGTATGCAGTACAGAATCAGATGCAGAACCTACAGCCAGTGTTGGTATTTCCATTTGAATGCTGATGTCGTTGTTGACTTAGAATTTTTGTCTTCGCCGTCAAGGCCTCCGCCAACAGGAAGAGATGGTCTGATGCGAACACGTGCAGGAGGTAACGGGGGTTTCGCAGTAAGCATCCTACTTGATCACACTACTCTATACTAAGATTTCAAAATTTTCAGCTTGACGACGAAGATGAAATCGACGTAGACCACTTAATTGCAGTTCTACGGCGATCATTGCGCATCCTTGAGGACCAACAAGATCGCGCGGAGCCACGGTGGTTCAAGAATGCAGCACATATAATGAAACCACTTATCCGCTGGGAAAGTGATATCCGCCGCCACGAACAGCGTCGTTCAATGCCCATCACGAACTCAACTACTCGCCAACAACCCCTAGCCACAAATGTTATTGGCTACAAGTACTGTATTTAACAGAGTTTCCTACATCTTGAATACAGATATCAATGAGCGATACAAGCAATTCACTATATAGTCTGTCTATCTTGCCTCGATAAGCTTCCACAGTGCCGTGGCCTTCAACTTTCGTCGAAGGGGCATGCAGAGACGCCCGCCGCTGGCCGACGCGTCAGTGTGCATGTGAAATCCACGTGATCCTCAGCGCTTGCATCTACGCAAACCCGCTGGGTAATTAACCTCAAGTGCTTTGAAGGGCTCGGGCTCAGCGAAATGTCAGGCCGGGCCCTCCCTGACGGCTCAGGCCGGCTCAGGCCCGGCTCAGGCTCAGGCTGGGGCTTATAGGCAATCAGGAAGGACCTCAAAGTTATCGATTTGTACAGCTCAAAATTGCAGCACAACACATTCAGAATGCACATATGTCCGCTATTTATTGTTGTCCTGATCTACAAGTACTTTTATAGCTGCCCATGACACTGACGAAAAATCTAGGTCTCGATCACAACCCCGATCGCAACCCTGATCGCAATAGTTACGAAGTTCTGCACCAGTCACAAGTCATTTTATGGTTGTTGAGAATATTTAGGATGAAAGTATGCAAAATCTTGTACCAACGGACCTATTTTCGCTCATTACAACAAAGCTACAGTTGCGCGCCTAAAGCCGCCGGCTCAGGGCTCGGCTACGGCCGGCTCACAATCCAAGCCGGGCTCTGAGCCGTCGTAAGCCGCCCCCAAGGCTCGGCTCGGCCCGGCTCAAGTCGGCTCGGCCAGGCCCGGCTCACGGCTTTGAGCCGGGCTTTGCGCATCACTACAACCGTCGGATGCAACGATGAGAAATTCATCATCATCTGTGATGTCGTGCTCGATAATTTCAGGATCAGCAGTAATGATCTGTGCTTCCGGCGGCAACAACGCGTTCTTCTTGTATTTAAAGTCCCCGAGGGCTCGCGTGAGTGCCAAACCATCTGATCATTGTGGGCATTAGAACCTAAACATCACGGTGGTGTAAATCGAAAGAGTACTCGCCATTGACATATCCATTCACGATTTTTCCACCCGCTGCAGTGATACGGAGTCTCTCGTCTTGTGACCAATGTCAGTACATTATCTCATTCCGAATCAACAGCCTATACGTACTCTCATTCTTTGGCTTGTGATCGATACTCAAATGCGTTGCCAAACCCTTCGCACTCAACACGGACCGCGAATCGCCTGCGTTTGCCTACGGCAACTTCTGTATTCAAAGCGCAATCCTTCCAAAATCTTAAAATTACCGACAACGAATATTTTGCCATCCACTGTGAGAAGCGCAGAAATTGCTGTGCAGCCATCGCGATGGTCCTCCCGTAGGAACCACGGATCTGTCAAGCACAAGTCATTATAGGCAGACATATCATGAAACGAACACCGTTGCGTGCACGTACTATTCCGCATGCCCTCGTCTGTGCTGAGGAAAGCATTCTTCAATGCCAAACGATATTCCTTGTTGCGGTATGCGGGATCTTCAACCAGCCGTCGATACAGGCTCTTAGTGGCATACCATGCTGCCATACATCCTGCGTTGCACGGGTCAGACCGCTATATGTATGCAGTGCCAAGGACTAAACGCACAGCAATGGCCATCGTACACAGCAAAGAATGCATTTGTGTTTCCTTGTTTTCCATCGGCGCCAAGCTTGAAGGAATATTCGTCCTCCATCGCTTTAAAAAAAGTACGTGAGATTCACCGGAAGACATGGGGGGAGAATTGTGCTCTAAGCCAGCTTTAACAGCGTAAGGCTGTATGCTTGTGCCAAAGCAGAGACAGTGGCCATAATGAGGTGAGGAGCGGGACATACATTCTCTCCATCCTTGCATTGCGGTTATGGCAAAGTGGTACAGGTCGTTTCCTCCCTGCTTTGTCGCCTTATCTGTAACTTAAGACTCGTAGAAGTGAGGCACTGTACGTAGTATACAATTGGGCTGCACGCACTGGGACTACCTAGCAACATTATCTTCCCCTATGGCCATGACGATGGTTTGATTCCAAAGAACATAACGTCAGAGTCGGCAACTCACTATGGATTATACCTAATTATTGCAGATCTTGCGCCAAATGCGGCTGGTCGCAGCAGAAGACGATGATGGGATAGGAGGCCTGCAGACGGAGGTAGGTTTAGGGTGACCGCATCTCGTGACCGCATCTCACATCTCAGGACGCGCACTTGAAAGCACCCTCACAATGTGTCGTCCTCACTATTTCCCCACAAGAAAACATCCGAATTTAATAGGCATGACCTCACTGCTGCTCTTGAAGCAGCTCGTACTAAAACTACCAAGTACTCCGTCGCAACACGTCAAAAATCATCAGCGAGTTCGAGCGTATATTTGGCCCCGATAGGGTACCATACGAATGGCAGCTAGGCATCGCTGAGGCGATCCTGCCACGTCCGGATGTATCACCTAAAGCCCGCATGTTCTCTCGCAGTCGCCGGGTGCGTTCTCGCTATAGCAGTGGTTTCGGCGTCTGTAGCGTCGTCATTATATTTACACACGTCGATATAACAATCGTCGGCGTTGGCAGGCGACGCTGAGCCACACGCGCGCGTCCGAGCGCGATGTCCCGTGAGGGGTTACCCACGTCCACCCTACCGAAGTCTACCAGACGCTCTACAGCGCGACCCTAGCATTTTTTCCGATGTCCGCTGGGTGACCGCCGCGCGCTGTAGAGAGGCTGGAACGGAGACTAGCGTTGAGTCTGCCTTCGCTGCGAAGGTTATTTTGTCAAATTCCCGATCATTCTCGATCATCTTGTGGAAGAACGGCGATCGTATGCGAGCAATAACGCGAACGCCACAACCTCATACCAGATTCCCGGAGGCGTGACTGGCCGCACCTCCGTTATCGTTCCTTACAGTCAGGGTCGGCTACAATCGTGGACTCGAAGCTCCCACTTCTCGCTCTCAATGGACATGCTGCACAAGTGCGCTAACCCACAACAGTTAACCCTGACTCTGGTATTGTTTTGATCACGGGGGGCAAGCACGCGCACTCTGAACGAATAGCGCTGTTCTCCGCGCCGTAGCCTGCAGACTCGGAGACTCAGAGAAGCTGAGGCACGCGCGAGGCACGCGCGACGCGTCGTACGCGATCACGCGGACGCGTTTATTATTACTCCCACGGCCACTTGCCTCTCTCTCGCAGCCACGACCGCGATGCCCCCGCCGCCCGACGCCTTCGCAGCCGTCTTCTTCTTCGTCTCGCGCACACTCGATCCCACCCGCCGCACAGAGCTCACCGACACACTCGCTGCTGCGGGCGCGACCGCAGTGCCACTCGCCGACGCCCGCCTCACCCACCTCATCACCGCCTCGCTCCCGACAGACGACGCGCTCGAGGTCCTCCCCGAAGGCTCGTCCGCCTCGCTCGTCACGCCGACATGGGCAGAGCGCTCGCGCGTGCTCGGTGCGCCACTGGCGGCAGAGCACTTCTCGCCCGACCCTGCGATGCTCTTCTCGGGCGTGACCGCGAGCGCGGCGGACCTGGGCCAGGCGGACACGGAGTTGCTCTCTGCGGCGATCACCGCGCTCGGTGGCCAGTGGCGCACTGCGCTGACGAAGGACGTCACGCATCTGTTTGCGCTTGCGCCCGGCGGCCAGAAGTACGCCACGGCGATGCACTACCGCGCGCAGGTCGGCATGCGCGTGCTCGTGCCCCACTGGTTCGACGATTCCGTTCGCCTGGGCATCAGGGACCTTCCGACGCGCGACTATGAATGGCCCGAGCCCATCGTGTTCAAGAGTGGCGTTGAGCTGGAGAAGCAAGAGAGAGAGTATAGCATCCCCGAAGAGAAGCGCGCATTCTACGAGACTGCCCTTGCCACTGGGAACGACCTCCCGTTCGTGCGGGCGCCGGCAAAGAACGTTTGGGACGGGAAGCGCGTTCTGATCAGTGCGTCCCTGCAGCTCAGCCCCAGCCAGCGCAGTGCGCACGAGGACGACATTCGCCGCGGGGGTGGCGTGCCCGTCCCGCTTACGCTTGTCAACATGAAGGGCATGTCACCCCGAGAGATTGCGATGGAGGAGGTGGAAAAGATCGACGAGACGGATGTGCTCGTGACACGTTATAGAGCAGGGCCAGCTTATGTGAAGGTGCGCGGCAGGGAATGGGATATTATATGCGTGGTATTTACAGCGGAGCAGGCATACAAGACGAATAAGACTATCGGCAGCCTCGCATGGCTCTGGTGCGTGCGTGCCTCGGGCGCACTCTCCCGGCCAACCGACCAGCTTCTGCACTACCCCATCCCCCGCAAGCCGATCGAGGGCTTCGACAAGCATGTCCGTGCAGTCGTGCTACACTATTTTGGGAGAGTTCTCACTGTCCACAGGTGATCACAATCACGAACTACACGGGCAAGCACCGCGAATACATTAAGAAGCTCATCTGCGTCATGGGCGCGCAGTTCACGCCGAGCATGTCGAACAAGAACACCATACTGGTTGCCGCGTAGTGCGTTCCCGTCCTCCCTCTTCCCTCCTCCCTTGCTTTGTATCTTTCCCGCGCTACTCACGCTGACCGGTCACCGACACCTGCAGCTTCGGCGGCACGAAGACGACCAAGGCGGCCGCGTGGTCCATCCCCATCGTGCACCACCTCTGGCTCGAGGACTGCTTCGCGCAGTGGCGCGCACTCACGCCCGCGCACGCGCGGTACATCGGCTTCGCGCCCGGCGTGGACTACAGTAGCTTGCTCTCCGGCGCAGGGAGAGGCATGGGCGTCGGCGGTGCCGGCGTGGGTGGGGCAGGATTCAGCGAGGAGGAGCTAAAGGCATTGGAGGAAGACTTTGGGGAAGAGGAGGAGGAGGAGGAGGAAGAGGGGGCGGAGATCCCGCAGGGGAGCGCGGCGAGCCTGCGCGAAGTCGAGGAGGCAGTGTCGGGTATCCACCACGGCATACAGGGGCTCGTGGTTGCAGACGTCAGTGCAGGTGGGTACTTAGACGTCGATGGTGACTTTGAGATGAGGAGTGTCAGGGAGGAAGTGAGCAGGGAGGAGGTCGGTAGGATGATGGACGAGGAGGACGAGGAGGACGCGGAGGAGGAAGAACGACTGAGGAAGGTAGCTGCTGTGAAGGTGAAGACGAAGGCGGGGAGGGAACACAGGAAGGGCAAGGGTAAAGCGAGGGCTGCAGCAGAAAGTAGCGACGAGGATGACGGCCAGGAGGCTTCCAAGCGCCAGCCGGCAAAGACGAGGACATCGACCGTGGCCGAGGCTGCTACGAAGGCGAGGCGCGCTAGCAAACGATATGGTCGCCGGGCGAGGGAGGAGCAGTCTGACGCACACTCGGAGCTCGAGTACGAGTACGAGGACGAGGACGAGGCGCCGTCAAAAGCGAAGGATAAGGGCAAGTCCAAAGCGAAGCAGGCTGAAAAGACAACAGGACGTGCACCGGGTGCCAAAGCCGCTGCTGCAGCAAAACCATCTGCCAAGGGAAAGCGGAAGAGCCTTCATCAGGAGGAAGATATGGAGCACGAAGAAGATGAGCCTGTGGATGGACGCACGAAAACGACTTGGGGGGGCAAGGGCAAGGGCAAGACTGCTACTGCATTTGCGTCTAAAGGTCAGAGCAGCAACGGCAAAAAGCCGAAAGCGGCCGTCAGCGACACAGACGAGGAAGGTCAGCAGAAGGGATCCGAGGAGGAAGAGGAAAGGGAAGGACCCAACACACCCAGCAGATCCGCCGCTCCAGCCAAAGGCCGCACTCCTAAGCGGCGGCTGTCCGTCGTCCTCCCCACCGCCGCCGCTGTATACTCGCCATCGAAGTCTGCCGCGGGGCCGTCTGCATCCCAATCGGATATGACGAAAGGGAAGGGTGGTCCACACACACACTCGCAACGCACCAATGCAAAGAAGGCGGTCATGCCGTCCCCCAAAAAGGCTGCAGGGAAACCACAGGCTTCGGCTGACTTGGAATCAGAATCGGACATGGACTCTCCGCTTTCGCCGCCACCTGTACGACAAGCTCGTAGGAGCGATGCCTCTGCAGCTGTGCGCAAGGAGCCTGCGCTGACAGCGGTCGCGGGACCAAGTGGGCGCGAGCCCAGCCCTACAAGTGCGACCACGAGTACGAGGGGAAGGCGCTCGGCGGCGAACAAAGCGACGCAGAGGCTGCACGAGGAGATCATGCCAGACGTGATGAACTTCGAGAAGGAGATGAAGCGCGGAAGTGTGAGGCATATGTGGGAGGAAGAAAAGGAGAAGACCAAGGAGCAGAAAGCAGAGAAGACCAAGGCAAAGAAGCGGACGTCTGCTGCGATGGAGGAGCTTCAGAGCGAAGGAGAAGAGCCTGGCAGGAAGAAGAAACGCTTGAGTGAAGGGAGGAAAGATGGAAGGCGGTTGTCGACGAACCGCCAGAATGAGGAGTCCGAAGAAGGGGAAGAAAGCGATGGTGGTAAGAATGAGCCTCGAGAGAAGGGAGCCGCCAAAGGCAAAGGAGCCGCGGCAATAGCGGGCAACAAAGCCAAGTATGTCTAGCGCACACCAAGGGAATATTTACTAATTACAAAATTACAGCAGCAAAGCAGCACAAAATGTTAGAGTATTGACAACCCAAGTCACTGTTTCGGATGAGGTGATCAAGGTATGTGCGGGCGCACGGGCGATATGCAAGACCGATTTGAATGTCTTGCAGGCTTTGACAAGACTTGGGGTCAAGATGACAACAAAACCCTCGGAGTGCACTCACTTGGTTGCCAAAAGCATAGTGCGCACAGAGAAGTTCCTTTGTGCCATGGCTGTTGCGCCGTTCATCCTGAGCGAGAAGTGGCTCGTTGCGTCGGCAGCTGCTAAAACCCTTTTGCGTGAGTAGCTTGCCTCATGTGCATTAACAGCAAACCGATCATGTCCTGGCAGCGGAAGATAAATTCTTCCTCACCGACCCAGCGACTGAGAAGAAATGGGACTTCAAACTCTTAGATGCCCTGCAGCGGTCGAAGGAGACCGGTGGCAAGGTATTCAAGGGAATGAGCTTTTATGTCACGCCGAAAGTGGGTATCGACACGAAGCTGCTCAAGAATGTCATCACAGCAGGAGGCGGACAGGTCAGTTCACAACGCAGCTGCGGCTGGAGAGAAGATAAGACTGAATCCCTCCCTGCAGCTCCTTAACCAGACCCCGACACTACGCGTTTTGAACGGACACGATAGTCGCTTTGTTATCTCATCACCAGCAGACGTTTCAATCTGGCGACCTCTCGCACAATCGGGCTACCCTATCTACACGCAGGAACTTATTCTGGATGGCGCGCTCACGCAGGAGATTGACTGGGAGTCACCGTCGAATAGGGTAGAAGGCTCCATTAGCTCATAGCTTTGTCACTTTGTAACATTATCTACATGCATATCATACTGGTATCTGTCGGAAGCATCGTTCAATGTCAAAAAACTAGGGGATACGTTTGCGCTCTAAAATACATAGGCCTATGTACGATCGTCCGATAGCCCGTCGTAACATATCCCTGGTGGTATCTTGGTATGAGGTTCAAGGAAACAACACAAACGGCCGAGTACGAAGGCTATGCGCAAGGAAGAAACAGCGCGGACATCCCATGTAAAATTGAGGGTGAGACAAGAGGGCGGGCGAGTGGTTCTTTCGCAACAGCACGTTGCTAGGCTTTCGGAAGTGAGATAGAGACAGAGCCCCGAGGCAACGCAGCGGGGTTTGCGCGACTTTGTGTTTGACGCTTGACTTGAGCCTCCAGTTTAGCGCGTTGCTTGCGTAGATCGTCGTCGTTGACTTTCAACGATAATGCCAGCTCGATGAGCGCATCGGGTGTTGGCGGTAAACCTTGGGTCGATCGTTCTCCCAAGAGAGATAGGGTGCGCTCACGGTCTACGGCTTGCAGCAGTAATGTGCGGCGACACGATATGAGAGCCAGGCCCATCCGGATCATAAATGAGACTCCTACTGACAGTCAATGATAGCTGAGAGAATATCAGTATCTGTAGGCTTGCCTTCAAATAGGAATACATCCCAGGCACGATGCAAATACTCCGTCGGCAAAGTGTCGACAAAAAGCGATGTAAACCTGCCGAATTGTCAGTCCATGTCAAGTGATGTGATGAAGTGATTGTTGGAATGTAAAAGTCGTGTATCCGAGTTTTCATATACAAACAAGCACGTTCCAAGCAATAGATATAGCCATACCAATGTTTACAAATGGACACTGGTGACAAGGCCATATCCACAAATATCCTTCTTGCTAAGGGAGCATCCAATGACTCCAGTGTCTTGGCGAAAAGAGAGGCATCGACATCCAGACGAACAGATTGCGGGGAGAAAAGGGGGCGTAGATGGATATCCATCATGGATACCAGGGTCCAGAAAGCGTCTTCCTCCGGAGATTGAACCAAAAGTTGACCTGTGATCGCAGCAAGACCTGTGCACATGAGATGAGCGCACGTATGCAGCTTCCTTGTTGATGACCAACCTGTGCAATATTGTACGTCCGGCACCATAGACAAATATGATTGCAGAACATTGACTAACGACTGCTTTTGTAGTGGCTGCTCGCTAAATATCCGCGCGGCATCTCGCTCAATGTCGGCAAAAGACGCGACTCTTTGCCGTTGGCACAGTCGCGGGTACAATCCATCCAGACGCTTTGCCTTGCTGTCCGTCAGATGCGCCCAGACAAGATACCGGACAGATGCAGGCACGCCCTCCAGCACTAGCTTCCTGACTTTCCTGCTCTTTCTGGCCTGCGATGCTGAAACAGATGACATCGTTGAGATCCATCTCAGCTCCCGTTGTCGATGTGCCGCTATATCCGTCGGATCAGGTGGCTGTGCTGAATTTATTTCCGGGTGCGTTTGGTCCGTTGACGGCTGTCTCAACGACTTTGCGGAACTAATTATGCTCGCGGAGTCATCGCCAGGACTTTGCCCGGAAAATGGCAGAGACTCGACACTACTCATCGCCAAAGGCGAGCGAGGCAGCGACGGTTTGACTAGCTCGAAATCCATATCCTTCACAGAGACCGTTTGCGGGTCATGCCGCTGTTCAAGCGAAGAGACACTCAACACAGGACTGCGTTCACTTTGCATTGAAGGTCGGCTATTATTGTGTGTGCGGAGTATCGATAATGTAGAGCGAGATGATGGTGCTCGTAGGGATGGAGATTCCGGCTCCGATGTATCTGATATGGACGTGGAAGTAGTCAAATTTAGTCGCGAGCCCTGGGGATTCACCGCCTCGCCGTCGTTCAACGAGCGGCCATGCGGCGGTATACACGAAGGAGACGGTGAGTCTCTGGCGGTGGCCTTTGCGCCAGGCAGAACAGACGAGCGGATGCGTCTGATCACGGGAAACGTGCCCGATGGAGAGGATGGGGACCGTGGGGATGGTGGGGGACTAGATTTCGAAGATTCAGAACCGAGTGTGCCTTTTGACAGATGGCGAACTAATGTCCCACCTGCAGGATGAGCCTCCATTCGATATGGGCTGCTTGGCGGCCCCCTATCGAACGACATTGCTCCAGGTTTTGGCGACATGGAATGCATGGGAGGATATCCAGCTCGCGGGCCCCCGGGAGACATGGGCGGTGATGGAGCGGCCACCATGTTCTCCGAATTTGAGAGCGGAGAAGGTCTCTGAACAGACCGAACCACCGAAGCGGAATGAGAGACTGTAGCACGCTGGGGAGTGGGCACAGGAACAGAAGACATCGCAGCAGCAGGGGTAGCAGTCGCAGACTTGGTTCGCTTCGTGATCACAGGCGGATACGGACCGTGAGGGCTGCCGATCATCTCGTCGCCGCTATAGAAAAATTCAGATCACACATTGTGTCAAACGCGGAGTGACTTGCCTGGGCACATTCGCCAAGATATCCGTCGAAGGTGCTTCGAACCCTGAGAAGGATCTTGAGCGAGGGCGATTGGAGGGGGCTTGGGGGGTGAAATTCGGCCGCTGAATGACGTTGCCCGGCGGAGGATGCATGCCTTGAGGATGTCCCATACCTTGGGGAGGTCCCATACCTTGAGGCCCCATACCTGGATACGGGCCCTGTGGCGGATACGGGCCCTGTGGGGGGTGCATACCTAGCGAGTTCATGCCGGACGGAAGGTGCATGCCCGGCACCTGGCCGTGATACCCCGGCCGTGGCGACTCGGTTCGGGCGCGGTGCAGGAACGCGCGGTCGTCGCCAAACGTCGCAGGGGACGCCGACCTCGACGCGGGGTTCTGCGGCGCCATATTGCTATTGCCCGGGCGCGGCGACTCCGTGTGCGCGCGGTGCACGCCCATCGCGTCGCCAAACGCAGCCGGCGAGCCCGCGCGCGAGCCCGGGTGCTGCGCGCCGCCGAGCGGCCGGTTGGCAGGCACGTTGTTCTGCGGCTCGAGCGCGAACGAGACCGGCACCGGCCCGGTGGAGCTCGCGAGGTCGTGCTCAAACTGGCCGTAGATCGTCGTCGCGCGCGCGCGCGACATCGCGATCGCCATGTGCATCGTCGGGATCGCCGAGCCGGGCGGGGGGCCTGTGGGCCGCTGGGACGGCATGGGCGCCGGCATGGGCTGGCGGCCGTACATTGGACCGGCAGGAACCTGGGCGGGCTTGGGGGCGTGCGGATGTGGCATGAAGAGACTGGCTCGGCCGGCTGGGTTCGCGGCTGGCCGGTTAGGGTCGACTGGGCGGGCTGTTGGCCTGCCAGCCATCAGAGACGCCGGCATTCCTGGAGTCAGTGACGCAGGCAGGGCACCAGAGGTGAGCGACGGCGGCAGTATGACAGATCTGGTCGGAGTTGGAGGCACCTGCATTGACGATACCGCTGTGTACGGGGGCGGCGCTGGCGTAGTAGGAGTGGGAATTTGCTCCTCGGCCAGCGGCGACAGTGGTCTGTTGAAGGATCCTATCGACGTGGGAGAGTCGACCTCGTCATCTTCAATCACGATGTTCTGCGACACTTGCCGCTGGCCCGCGCTGTATTGGGCATACGCCTCCTTGCTCGGTCGTCTGGTCGGAGTTTCCAGCCGCGGAGGAGCATCTTGCTGTTCCTGGAAAGACGTCGCCGACGCCCCGCTTGGCAGAGACGACTCACTCGTGGGTGTATCAGGAACGGGATGGATGAACAAATCCATCGACAGAGGCGTCGTCGTGCTCTGCGGCGAGCCAAACGACGCATGGAGCAGCGGCGAGGGCGAGCGCGCGAGCTCGAGCGGCGCAGGCCGGTTGTTCCGGAGCATCCGCTCAATAGACTCGGTCGCAGACATGTCCGATTCGGAGGGTCGTTTGCCCTTGTCGCCAGGAGGAGGTGTGCGTTCGTCGCCAGAGGGCTGTACCTGTTGGCCATCGGCAGGCTGCCCGTCATGGCTTTTAGAGTCTCGCGCGTCATGGTCATCATCGCGGACGAGATTGGCTTGCGCCGCATCCGCAAGCGAGTTTGCCGACGGGTAACTGCGCAGACTCGGCGGCGGCGACGGCGACGGCGACGATGGCGACGATGCCGGCGCGGCCTGCTTGTCCGCGCCGTCGCCTCTCGGCGCCTGCGCGCTCTCCATGGGCACAAGAAGCACGTCCGCGCCTGCGCCAGGAGGGAGGAACGAGCCCCGCGACATGCGCGACGCCGCCTGGGGCGCCATCGAGAAGCGCGAGTACCGGTAGCTGTCGTAGAACGAGCCGCCCTCCCAGTCGGAGCCGTCCAGCGAGTCGGTGCTGGACGGCTGCAGCGAGCTCCGCGGCGAGTACGGCTCGCCCTCGCGCGCGAACGCGGGGGCCGGCGGCTGGAAGTCGGACAGCGGCCGCGACGCGAGGCTCTGCGGGGAGGAGCACGAGGAGTAGTACGACTCGGTCGGCGCGACCGAGTGGATGCTCGGCGTCGGGCCGCCGTGGGCGGAGTGCGGCGAGTCGGCGCGGCTGTCGCTGTGCTCGTCTGCGTCCTCGTCGTGGTCGCCAGCGCCATCGTGCTCCCCAACAGGCTCGCCTTCGTCGTCGCTCTCCTCGAACCTTGGCGTGTCGCTCCGGTGGCTGAACATGGATGCGTCGTCGTCGTCGTCGTCGATGCCGCCGACATAGTCCTGAAGCAGAGACAGTCCGATGCCCTCCGCTCCTTCGGTCAGGTCCAGCGAGAGCCGCGAGCTATCGTCAGCATCCAAGTCCACCGACCCGTATCTCGCCTCGGGCGTCGGGTGGCGCGCCTCCCTCGGGGAGGAATGTTTGCGTATGTTCAGCGGACTTACGGTGGGTGTCGGAGGCGGCTCCAGCTCGTCGTCGGGCGGGATCAGCGCAGAGAGCCTGGCGCCCAGGGACTGCATGTCCGGCTGCCGCCACGCAGAGCCGCTCAGGATCCGCAGGGCGCTCTGCTCCTCGTGGGTGCTGTCCGGTGTGCGCAGAGCGGAGGTCGGCGCGGTCGAGCCCGCGTCGACGGTCAACTGCGACGAGATGCTGTCCCCAGACATCGAGCGCCGCAGCGTGCGCGGCAGAGATGCGTGGACGGACGAAGACGAGGACGCGGAGCCGAGGCTGTAAGACGTACGCGGCGTGCGCACGCACTCGGGCACAGGCGACTGCTTGAATGACAAGTCGTGAGCGCGGAGCGTCGCCGTGCTCAGGGCAGACTCGGGGCGGCGCTTGGTGATGACTGGTTTCTTGAGGCGGCCGTGGAAGCGCACGTCCTCGGCGTGGAAGAGGCCAATGACGCCCTCGCAGTAGCCCTGGAATTTGTGAGGCAGCGGGAGAGAACTGGGAGGAGGAGCACGCACGAGGTAGACGAGATCTTCGCCGTCTTCCCACAGCATCAAGACGGTGATCTCGTCGCCCTACAGGCGCCGATCACGTGACATGCACTGCAGTTCGCGCACAAACTCACCCTCATGAACATCAGGTCGTCGTCCGTCTCAGCTATGCAGTCCTGCAGGGCGGTGCCCTTGCCAATCCCGCCTTTGGCTGCGAAGCGAGCCCAGCGGCCGAGCTCTTTCGCATACATCACGCGTATCCGCTTTACGGTCACGAGGTACGATATTAGATAACTCTATCACGTCGAGTTGGCGACCGAGAAGTCGAAGCAGAGAAGCCAGAGCCGACTGCAAGGATTTCGGAATCGCGCCGGAGAGAATTAAGAGCTTGACAGGCGTAGGCGTAGCGGCGAAGTCTATGAACGAATGCAAGTGGTAGGACGACCCGGGGACACCGTTGGAGACGGCGAGCTACCACCAGGGGATATTGTATGGAGAGCCAAGAAATTATGCGGCGTCGTACGAATATGCGCGGGGCGCGGGTCGGGAAGCAAGCAAGTAAGGAACGATGGTAAAGTAAAGAACGAACGCGCTGTGCAGGGCAGCGGCGACGACGACGGAGGTGCAGAGGCAGGGCAACGATCCGGGCGAGGATCACTCCCAAATAGGAAGCCCTCAATTAAATATGCTTATGTAAACCAGTTCACTCCGTCTTGTCGGCGACTCACCCGCAAGCACCATGTCCGCCGCCGTCCTCGCGCTACAGGAGCGCCTCCAGGCCGCGTCGGCCGACTACCAGAAGATCCAGGAGGATGTCTCGACCGCAGTAGAGGCCCGCCAGCGCCTCGAAGGCCAGCTCTCCGAGAACGAGCTCGTCAAGAAGGCATGCCGCTTTCCGTCGGTGGGCCATGCCGCTGACTACGTGCGCAGGAATTCGCGTCGCTGGCAGAAGAGAACACGGTGTACAAGCTGATCGGCCCCGTGCTCGTCAAGCAGGACCAGGCGGAGGCGAAGAGCAACGTCGAGACCCGACTCGAGTTCATCCGCTCCGAGATGTGCGTGCGCGCGCGCTCCATCTGTCTCTGTTCGCTTACGGGCCGAACTGCAGCAAACGGGTAGAGACTCAGCTCAAGGAGCTCGACGGCAAGTCAGAGAAAAAGAAGACGGAGGTGAGTGCATGCGTCCGTTCGTGCGTGGTGCGCTATATATGAGCTATCGTCCGTGACACACGCGTTCTCAGCTCGTGGAGATCCAAGCTGCGCTGCAGCAGCAGGCCCAGGGGCCGAATGCACCAGCAGCCATCGCCGCGTAAACGACACACCAGATCAATCATCCCTCTATCCATAGCGCTTCTGCTTCCTGCATCCTGCGTCCATCCATACAACTGCTCCTCGACTAGCTGAGTTGAATGAAATGGCCATGTTGTGCGATTTTTATGGCAACCGACGTGTATGGGGGCCGGCCGTGGTCGTCGTGAGAGAGGGGCAAGTCATGCGGCGGTAGTGGTGGGAGGCACACTCGGCGTGGCGCCGGCACCCTGCGCATTGATTTTAGAGGCCGCTGCGGCCATGCGCGCGTGTGCCTCATCGCGCTCTTCGTCGGGTCGCTTGATGATTTGCTCGAGCTTGAACCGCTTGCGTGCGGAGATGGGTGGGCAGTTGCGGATGAGGACGGTGTCGCCGTGCCGCAGTTCTGATGCTTGTCGGAAGCAAGTCACGCTGAAGAAGAGCATATATACACGCACCGTTGCGTTCGTCGTGAGTTAGGTACTTCTTGCTCCTCTCCATCCGCTACAACCCAGGTCAAATGGCGCGGATTCACGCATGTGCGAAGGCACACACCTTCCCCGTCCGAGGGTGCATGATCCAGCGGGAGACAGTGACTGTCGCAGTCTTGTTCATAAAGCCGACCTTGGTGACGACTCCGGTGAACGCCATCGGCGGCATGGTGGGCAACGAGCGGGAGGTCCTCGAGGTCGTCGGCGGTGGCAGAGACACAATTGCCAATTCAGCTGCACCGTAGGGTTAGGGGCAGCCAAACAGGCATCAATACGACTCGTGCCTGCTGTGGGAGCGCCGCAGTGGCAACTCACCCACACAGGCTTACGACGATGGACAACTCGCCCACCGCGCTCTTCGACTCGTATGAGCAGGACTTCCAGCAGATCATACAGAGCATCCGCGAGAAGGTCGAGGGAGATGTGCAGGGCGAGCAGGCGGGTGAGTCGCCCGTTGCCGCTGTGCACTGCCGGGCTCACACCACGCACAGAGCAGCGCAAGGCCGCGCTGCGCAGGGTCGAGATGGAGCTCGACGAGGCGGACGAGATGGTGCGTGCGCCGCCGCCGCCGCCCGCTGACCCGCCCCGCTGACCCGCCCGCGCCCGCCAGGTCTCGCAAATGGAGATAGAGATCCAGGGCATCCCGCAGTCCATCCGCCCGTCGTACCAGACGCGCATCCGCGGCGCCAAGGCCGAGCTGCAGCGCTACAAGAAGCTCGCGAAGGACCTCCACGCGCAGCTCGCGCGCGCGGACCTCATGGGCCCCGCGCGCCCCGGGATGGGCGCGCTCTCGGACGACCCGTACGGCGCGACGAGCGACCGGACGCGGCTGCTTGCGGGTACCGCGCTTTTGGAGGATGGGACGAGGAGGCTGGAGGAGAGCCAGCGGATCGCGCTGGAGACGGAGGAGCAGGGGTCGGATATTCTGAGGAGCTTGAGGGTGCAGCGGGAGCAGATTCAGAACGCAAGGGACACGGTGAGTGCACCGTCGGTGATGGGAGGGACCGCCGCTGATTGATGCTTAGCTGGGCCGCGCGGACACCTCGATAGACCGGGCATCGGGCACGCTGAAGAAGATGATCAGACGGTGCGTGCGCTTCGTGTGCTCTGTGTTGGTTTCCAAACGGCTTATAGCTGGATTTGACGCGCGTGCAGGATGTACCAGCAGCGTGTGGTCACCGCGGCCATCATCGTCGTTCTTGTCTTCTTGATCCTCATCATTCTATGGGCCAAACTCTGGCGTTGACGCGGCTCCATGCGCGCGTAGGAGCGTGTTTGGGGTGGTGATGCTTCGGACGCGGGTGGCGGATTCTGGACGGCGCGGACGTGTTTCTAGCATGACATTATTTATGCATATCCTTTGTATTGCTTCTCTTTCTGTACTGTACGATCCCTTCCTTTCAGACGGGACCGAATGCAAGCTCCGGACAACGCGCGCTCATTGGACGGGCGCGCGCTCACATGATGCGGCGCGTGCGGACCGTAGGAAACGGGCGCGTCTCAAGGTTTGCATGCTGCTGTACAGTCCCTTACCCTCATATAAAATGACCCGCCCCATTTTCCCCGCACTCACCCCTTCCCCACATCGCTTCCTTCTTCCCGTCACTCCCTCGCCTCCGCTCGCTCTCGGCGACCCCGTATTCGACTTGTGTCGCCAGCTTGATCCATCGTAGCTTCTCCGCTCTCGTATACTGAATATACTCCATTATGGCCTCGTTCATGGCTGCTTTCAAGTGAGCCCAGTGCTTGAGCGGTGGACACGCGGCCGCCAGAGACTGACCACATGGAATCCGTAGCGCGTCCCTGGTGCGCAGGCCGATGCTCACGCAATGCGCGACCGCTGGCTTCCTCTTCGGCATGGGTGATGTGGTCGCGCAGCAGGCCTTCGAAAAGAAGGGATCAAACCACGACGTGAGGCCTCCATCCACTGTCTCACCCCTATGCGAATCTGACAGCGCACAGCTCATCCGCACCGTGCGCACGACGTTCTACGGCGGCGCCCTGTTCGGCCCGATCCTCGCCAAATGGCTCGGGTTCCTCAACCGCCTCCAGTTTTCCACGCCGCGCAAGGCGATCATGTATAAGGTGCGCTGGCATTGTTGTAGTCCTGCAGCGGGCATCACCTCACCACGATCGTTGATCAGGTGTACATGGACCAAGGGCTCTTTACCCCAGGTATGTGTCGTCAGCGCGCGCGGATCGACGTGAAATGAACACCCTCGGACGCTTTCCAGCCGTGGTCGGCTTCTTCTTTACGTCCATGACCCTCATGGAAGGAAAAGGCATCGCGGACGTGCAGGACCGCATCAGCAGCGTGCGTTACTTCCCACCGATCATAGCTGTCAATGACGAGACTGACGCTCGCGATGCGCACAGTCGTACGCCCCGACGCTGCTGCGCAACTGGTGCGTCTTCATCCCGACGCAGGTGATCAACTTTGCGATCGTGCCGCCGCACCTGCGGTTCTTCACCATCGGCATCGTCTCGCTGTTCTGGAGTACGTCTTTGGCATGTATGCTGATGGATGACCTGCTGACTGGTGGTGCTGCAGATGCGTACCTCAGCGCTGTCAACGCGAGGAATGCTCGTGCGGCTGAGGCACTCTCTGCGCGGATGGTCGAGACCGTCAACGCTTCTGAGCTGGGCGCCGCAGAGAAGCTGTGAGCGGCTCGCATATACAACGATCTAAACCGACAATGTTCTTGAATGCTCTATCTATTCTCGAGACCTAGAAAGCACATTCTGTCGCATATACCCGATAGACATAGACGACCACGCAGCTCATAGACTTTCTTGTCATTTATTGTACGATTCAACGAGTGCGTTGTCCCCATCATATCGAGAATAACGCCAGCTGTTGAGTGATCGAGTCTGTGAACAGCCTTGTTTGAACCTACCGTGCTTGTGACGATCATCAATGATCGCATGCTACCAGACTCTTACCTGACGCGCAGAAATAAGATTGCCAGGCCTGGTCTAGGCCGCCATGAGGTGCTTCGATCGGTGCATGTCCCAGAATGGAAACAGACCTTCTAAATACGGAAGTTTCTGTGGTTAACTCGCTGTCAAGCAGCAGCTCTCCGCTCTAATTGACCGCCTTATATGACGGACCCTACAATGACGTCTTTCTCTCCATCCCTCACTCACTGCCGCAGCCATGCCCCGCTCACCCTCATCAGCGTCGAAGCAGCAGTTCCGCCCGCCCTGGAGCACCCCGCACACCGTCCGCCTGAAAGACCCGGAGGAATACCCAGCCTCGACGTCCAACTCTTCAGGCGCGAACGACCCCTCGCAGCACCGCCCCGGCGCGCGCACGGGCGAGGACGGTGGCAGGAAGGCGGGGTCGTACGGCGACTTTGAGGAGAGGCAGGGCGTGCACCCCGATGAGGACGAGCGCGTGACGCGCGAGCAGACGCTGCGCGATTCGCAGAAGAGCTACGAGCGGAAGATTGAGGAGGTGAGGGACAGGGGGGGTCTGGAGGCGCTGTTGAAGGATCCGAAGGTTGTCGTTACCGTGAGGGATGTGAAGCAGGCGGTTCCTAAGTGAGTGGGTTGTTCGGCGGTGGAGGTGCTAATGCTGATTTTGTGCGTATAGCTTTAAGCTCCTGGACCCGAGGGTATGTTTTATTGCGATATACGCGATGAAGAGCTAACGTATTTAGCGCGTTAGCACCATGCGTTTGCGCGTTTCGTTCTCCCCATCGCCGAGTCTGCGATCAAGTCTCAGGAGTGGCCAGGGAAAGAGCATTCTGAGGATAAAGAGGCCAAAGCAGACGACAAAAAGGGAGGGGACGAGGAAAAGGACGGTGAGAAGGAGCAGGATGACACGCATAAAACCGAAAAGAAGGACCAGGGGAAAGAGAAAGATAAGAAGGACGGTGATGAAAGCGACATTGATCCTGAGACGGAGCGTATGCTCTCCATTATCATCGAGGAAATACGCGCTGCGAAAATACTCTCTAACAACGATGGCAGGGTGCACACGCCGCTCAAGCTATTAGATGATGACGCGGAGGAACAGCTCGAGAGCAAGATCAGTGTCGACGATCAGTAAGCGCCCAACTAACCACAATCCGCGTTATATGCAGGCATATATTAACCACTACTGACAGAGCAACTCCGGACTCGTGGATCCCGCGCTCGAAGCATCTTCTGCGCCTAACGGGAAAACATCCTCTTAATGCTGAACCTAACCTCACCGCACTCTTTGAGGCGGGTATGATCACTCCGACCAAGTCTGTACCTCGCTGCTTTGCCAGTCTCTACTTCCTAACCGCAGTCGCAATAGATTGCACTACGTTCGGAATCATGGTCCAGTTGCTCTCCTGGATTGGGACTCGCATCGACTGTCTGTATCCGTATACACCGATCCCGAGCTCAAGGGCGAGGGAGTATCGGAGAATACCAAATTCACGACCGACGAAACCGGCGAGTCTGTCGCGACGCGTGAGTGGTCGATGGACGAGATTGCAGACGGACAATTCCATGTCGTCGAGCTTCCCATCACGATTGCTTGTGACGGGAGTAAGCGTTGCGTCCATAACTCCATTTGAGAGCATTGTTGACCCTCGTGATGATTGTAGATCGACGCAAAGAGGTGAATATGATCAAACGCTCTGCTGGTTACGACTGGTCTGCTTCCGGTACGTTGGGGGGGATCTCAGCCGATGCTTTGCACTGAATTGGTCCAGGCGTTTCTACTTGCATCTGGCGCGGGATATTCCTACGCGACTTGCTCTTGGCGACTGGTCTCAAGACTGGATTCGAAAGTGAGGACTGGTGAGTAGTAGTGCTCATATCGTCGGAAGAGTGTAGTCAATGATGTGCTCGCGATTCAGGTTTCTTCATATGGAAGGTTCGCTCTGCGTGCATCTTCTATCGGGATCTGCTTTCTTAGCGTGTACATCAAATCAGGTGCGGACCAATGCTCCGAGGGAACATATGCAACGTCGATACCTCTAGCTCATGCAATGGATCCCACGAATGACGTGATGCTCGCGTTTGGGCAGAACGGGCGGGTTCTGCATCCCGATCACGGTTATGTATGTCCCAATCGCTTCAAAATGTATGCAAATTCGGCAAACACTGATGACTTACCTCCCAAAGCCACTACGCATCATCATTCCAGTACGTTGCGGACAGCTCTGAGCTCACAAACCATTCACGACCGTCAAACAGGGTTTCGTTGGAGGACGGCAAGTCAAGTGGCTGAAGAAGGTAGCTGTAGCAGTGGATGTATGTGCTTGAGACGCTCACGTATTAATTCAACAACGGTCAGATATGGATCGCCAAGGAGGCCAATACTTCACACTATCGTACGTCATTTCAACATGTCTTGTATCACTGATGTTTAATGTGCGAACAGACATCTGGGATAATAAAGTGAGAGGTTCCAAACTGCGTCGTGCGGCCTTACATACGCGATGCGACAGGTCGTTCCACCAATGATTGACTCAAAGGAACATCCTCTGGCGAGTGCATTCTTCTATCTCGAGGATTCTGGGTGCTATGAGCAAGTAAGAAGTGACAAGCGCGCCAGTATCTAGTGACTAAATATCGACCGCAGATCCTGCAATCTATTATCTGCAAACCAAGTCATGATGAGCGAGTGCCTCTTCCCACCGGAGAAGGCGGGTTCGACCAACTCTACAAAATCGAAGGCTTTGCGTACGACGGGGCCGGAACAAAGATTCAACGCGTGGAATTGTCCCTTGATGGTGGTAAGACGTGGAAGTATTGTCTGAGACAATTCTTGGATAAGCCATTGAGGTGGATGTCGTGGACACACTCCCTGCCGTCGGCTGATTGTTTATCGTACTACAGGCATGGGACGAAACATTGGGCCTGGGTATTCTGGTAATGTTCCGCCTTACTCGAAGGGCGCTGCGTTCAGAGACTGACCTTAATCTAGGTCTTGCGAAGTTCGCTTCGGCGACTTGGCGAATTGCCAAGAGATTATTGTAAGAGCATTTGATACCAAGAAGAACACGCAGCCTGAACAGTGCGCCTTCATCCTTGATCGTATTGGCTGTCGACTAATATGAATTAATGTTTCGCATCAGCCTGACTTGGTATGTCCACATTCGTCCCGGCCTACCTCTCCTATCTGACCACAAATTGCAGGAACGTCATGGTGAGCTCCATACGCGCTACATTTCCTCATAATTGATAGTTTGGCACCCACAGGGAATGATGAAGTAAGTGAATGTCTCGCCTACATTTACTTCTAGCACACCGTCTGTATCTACAGCAACTCTTGGTATCGCGTTCGGCCTTCCCTGGAGACCGATCCGAAGACGAAACAGCTTGTCCTCCACTTCCGCCATCCCGTCGCTCCGGGTCAGGACAAGGGAGGTTGGATGAGACCGAACAAGGTAGAAGAGATCCAATCGCAGTCGCAGAGCTCGTCCAATAAGACATTCTCGCTCGAAGAAGTGCGAAAGCATGACAAGAAAGTGAGCGATATTTTAAGATGTAGACCAGTGAACTAATTCAACAATGCACCACCGAGGATGACGCCTGGATTGTCCTCGATGGAAAGGTGTATGATGTCACATCTGTACTAGAGTGGCACCCTGGTGCTGCACTCCTTTGACTTTGCTTCAGACATACGCTGACGGCAATCACACAGGTGGAGCTGGCGCAATATTGGGCTACGCAGGAAAGGCCACCGTTGAGGCGACAAATGAGGTACGCAAAATCGTAGCTGCAGAGATGTCAGTGGTATGACAACCGCGTTCCCATCTCCAGTACAATGGCATCCACGATCAGTGTACGTCCACCTACATCCCGTCTCCACTTCGTGATTTGGACCTTGTCCACCAGATGCGAACAGCAAACGAGATGAATGTTTTATCGGCGTCCTTTCGAAGGAGGGCATGGATGCGATGCGCAAAGATGCTGAAAGGGTCTCGAAGGAACTGGCGAAGCTCAAAGAAGAGCGCAAGGACTACGCACTCCAACCGGACTCGTATATTGCAGTTAAGCTGGTAAAGCGCAAGGAGATCACGCACGATACGAGGTAACGTCTACTATTTATAAGCTCAGTATCCGCAAGTGTTTTACTCTTGGACGCAGACTATATACATTCGAGCTTCCGAAGAGGCCCAACGGTGAACACGGCATTCTAGCTCTACCGATCTGTCAGCATATCAAGATCGTAAGCGGATCTGCAAATATATATTGTCCTGATATGCTAACGTGAAATGCGCATATATAGGCGCTACATTTCGAAGATCAAGCTGTGTTACGGTCGTACACTCCCGTCAGACCAGTCCTACCACATGAGGAAGATGGCACCTTCGATCTCCTGATCAAAGCATATCTGCCGACCGAAGATGGCCCGTTCCCCCCTGGAGGTACTCTATCAAATTACCTCGATGTGATGCAAGAAGGTAAGTATTCGGATTATGGTGTACTGCTGGCGCATTAACATGAGGACACCGCAGGCGAGGAAATCGATATCCGCGGGCCAAATGGTCATATCGTCTACAAAGGGCATGGTGAATTTAAAGTCGACGGCAAGTCGCATTGTTTCAAGAAGGTGCTTGTTTGCGTACTACTAATGTGCAAATCCCAACCATCATGCTAATCGCCGCAGGTTAATCTCGTCTCTGGAGGTAGTGGACTCACACCACACTGGCAACTCATACATGCGATACTCAGCGATAAGAGCGATGAAACGCTGATCTCAATCATTGATAGGTTTGCGGATCAGCACTCGATAACGAAAGATAACTCATTGTTTCCGCACAGCAACAAAACATACGAAGACATTCTCATGCGCGAGGAGCTGCAAGAGTACGCAGACAAGCATCCGAAGAGGTTCAAGCTATGGCATTGCCTGTCGAAGCCACCCGAAGACAAAGAATGGAAGGTTAGTGACTACGAAGTAGCACACGCTGCTCATACTAATATATCCTGCTCACCCCGTCTAGCATACAAAAGGGCATCTCGACAAGAACATCATGTAAGTGCGTTGGTCGCGGCGTGATCACATACTGATGTTCAAACTAGGGAGGAGCATTTCTATGCAGCACACGATGGCGACACTGCAACATTCCTTTGTGGACCTCCCGGCATGATTCAGAAGGCCGCAGTACCCGCGTTGAAAGAGATGGGTTTCGAATCAGGCAAGACATTGTTCGGCTTCTGAATTGTGAATCCCACCGGACCGGCCAGGTGTTAGTCTATGTATAATCACGGTTTGTGGTGTAATGAAGGCTGTGAATGTTAAGTGACTATGGTACGATTATAGAATATGTACAGTAGTAAAACAACCAAAGCGGATCCGTCCAGTAAAGAAAGCAGAGCAACCAGTAGGCAGGATGTATGATGTATTACAATATCAGAGAGTGGATGTCATAATTGGAGTCTGGATGTCGTGAGATGCAATCGTCTATGCGTCTTTCACCGGTCGATCAGTACTGTAAGCCCGGTTGACATCGGACAATCCGATCCCATGTATGTGGTACTGTTCACCGACAAGCTCTTTTGTAGCCACCATAAGTTTGTCCAGTCGTAGGACAATGCCGAAGGCGGTCGTGATGCCCACGGCGAAGGTTCTGTACGATAGAATATGAATGAGGAGCGTGGAACGGGCGAGATACGATGAACCCACAAATATTGCTCATTTTCAAGTGTATCGATAGTCATGGTACGAGGCAGGCCATAATCATCATCAGCCTCATGTCTGACGATGTTCAGCCCGTGTGTGTGCACCATGAAGCGATCGAGCAGCGGACACGGTGTAATTTGCGGCAGCGGATTGCCGGTGCGCAACGCCGTAGATATCAGGCCTGCATAACAATGAATGACAAGTGTCGATCAAGTGAATGTGTACGCACTGATCACAGCGAGGACATCGCCCTGGAAGTCGGCATCCAAGAACCGTGTGCGGCGGAGGAACGCTCGAGACCATGCCGGCTCCAATTTCTCAACGACAGACATCAGGTGGGACAGGTGGAACGCAATCTCCCTAAGCTCATGTCAGAGTAAGTTTACGAATAGCCTAGCTGACATACATCTGAAGCTCGAGGATTCGTTGATACCGGCTTGCAGGCCATTTACCGCGTAGAGAGAACTGCGGAACGGTGAGCCATCACGCGGCCTCTATCTGTCTCATACTGACCTCGTAAATGATATTGGTCTTTAGTACCACCGATCGCTTGAGCTTCATCCGGATCGCCACCAGCGCTTGCACGATCTGGCCTTTGTCGAGTTCATGACGCCCGCGAGTGTTCGCAAAAGAGACTATCGAGCAGTACGCTGAGCCCAGCTCGGAAACTGTGGTCGACAGCATCGCGCGCTGATAGCGGCGGAGTGTGGTGGACGGTGGGAGCAGAGAGAATATGCTACGTAGGAATGAAGATGTCAGCAAAAGGTCTCTCGATGATGTTCAAGCCAACTTACAAAGCTGCCGTCACACCACACACGACGAGAGTGAATCTCCTCTGGTACAGACCGTCAGCCAACGCAACCAAGCGAATGCACATTGAGAGAGCACTCACCCAAGCAAGGTCCCATCCGTAGAAATGGAAGATCAGAGGATAGTGTGAATTTTGCCACGAGAACCCGTAAACCTATATAAGCATCGTTTTAGAATTGTCAATCCGGGAAGAACTGGAAAAAGCTCACAAGCGAGATGTTGACAAACAGCAGAATATTCGTCATGGCCGGGACAGGCCAATATAGACGCGCATAGTAAACGAATGGGAAGCACACTCCAAAAGTGGCCGCGAAGCCGTACGGATTTCCTGTGCCCCTGCCAGCAGAGATATACCTGCAGTGCAATGTAAATCGGAAAGTCACTTTCATGAGTTGAATGACCCACCATAGCACCAGTCCAACCACAGCTCCCGTGAAGGTAGCGAAGAAACGCGCTACTAGCCCGAAGGTAGTGTCTCCACGAAAACGAGCAAGAGTGAGTTGCCCCATGAAACTGCGCGTCGCCGTTGAGGACAACCCAAACAGAACTAAGCAGAAACTCACATTCCCCACACAAAACGCTCCTCTGTGGAGACGTCAATAGACGCGGCACGTCAGTGAACGGAATGACGCACCATATGCAAAATGAGCAGTGCTCTTCAGGAAACTTGGAATGGACAATATGACTGTAGATGAACTTAGCAACAGTCATTTCTGAGTATAATGGAGACGTTACCCGTCAAGAGCCCGGCCTTGACGGCGAACATGACATTCCCGCCACCAAGGGAGAATATGGCTGTGTGCACCCATGCCATAATGTGTTCAAATAGATTTGATGGCGGAAGTGCGTCCGGGTGCCGCCGAGAAGCCATTCCGAGGTCTTCATCCCACTCGGTTTCCATTCCCGGGATAATATCTGAGTGATTGTGAATATAACGGAGAGCAGACAGGGTCATCTCGACTGACCAGGGTCCTCGTCATCATCTTGCTCGGCTTCTATCGTGTTTTCATAGCGTCCGGTTTGCCAAACCCTTGAAAGAGGGAAGCTCGGAAGCCACAACCGCGCCTTTTTGTTCTGCTCTTCCATTTTGGTGATCGCGTCCAACTGTAATATCTGAGTGCGCATACTTCGGAGACTCTGATGGAACGACGTACGACTTCGATGAGAATGCAGGCAACCTGGATAAGGTGATACTGGTACATGTAGCAATGGAATAGATAACGATGTGGCGGCGGTTCGATGGTGCCCTCCGGCGAGCCAACGTGAGTGGGATCGAACGCGGAACGGTATGGATCCAGCACACGCAGCCTGGGCAAACGTCAGCGCGCAAACGACACGACCAGACGGCTGCATACCGGTAGTCCTTGCGGAAGCGAGTGAGCGCGTCGACGATGTTGTCCTTCATGCGCATCAGCTCCGCCAGGTGCAATGCTCTGATGTCCTCGATCGCGGTGCGCCCCGCAAAGCTGCCCGAGCGCACGCGCGCGATCCACGTCTTGACGTGCCTGAGGACGTCCGTGCACGCGCCGAGCAGCTCGTCGCAGCTCTCACTCAGGAGCACGACGAACTGCTCCGTCGTGTCGGGCATGTCGGGGTGCGAGAGGCGCGTCGCCTCGAGCGCGAGGTAGCGCTGCGACTCGAACACGGCGACCGCGGCCTCCGCGGAGTCGGGGTGCGGCCCGGCGAGCGAGTGCGCGAGGTGGAGGAGCGAGAAGTGCAGGCGCTGGTTCTGGCTGTCCTCCTCGTGGCGCCGGAGGCGCAGGTTGATGTGCCGCGAGAGCGTGAGGCGGAGCGAGGACCCGCTCGGGTTCCGCCGCCCGTGCGCGCCGCGCTTGTGCCCCCGCCCGCGCTCGCCGTCGGGGCTCGCGGGGCGGGACGTGACGGGCGTCGTGCTCCACGCGATGGCGTCCGCGCGCGCCTGCACGGGCGTGGCCGGGGGCGAGGCGAGCGGCGTGCTCGGGCGGGAGGCGACGGGCGTGATGGGGCGCGAGCCCGTCGGCGAGCCCGGCTTGGAGGGCAGCGGCGTGATCGGGAAGCGCTCGCGCGTCGGCTCGATGAGCGTGAAGAAGATGCCGAGCCCGTTCGCGCGCGTGACGAGGCGGCGGGCGAAGAGCTGCAGGCCGCCGAGGTCTGTCGGCGCGAAGCGCCCCCAGACGACGTCGTGCTTCACGAGCCGCAGCACCGCCGCGGCGGGCGCGAGGCCGGCCTCGGACTTGTTGACGGACGCGGTGATCTTGGCTACCGTGGCGGAGAACTCGGAGCCGCTCGGTGTGAGCTTCAGCACTGCGCGGTGGTCGATGAGAGCGGATTCGAGCGAGCCGAGCAGGCCAGAGAGCGCAGCAGCATATTGTGCAGAGATGGTCGAGGGGAAGATGAATGCGGCGGCGGCGATACAGAGCGCGGCGTGGAAGATGAGGGGGAGCACGATCGCTCTGCCGACCACGTAATATGGGTAGGGGAACAGGACGGAGGTGATCATCGAGATGTCGATCGTGATCGCGCCGAAGACAGCGGGGAAGAGAGTCGGGCCAGGGCCTCGCTTGCCCTTGATGAAGAGGAATGCTGCCACGCCGAAGAACAAGAACACAGCCAGGATAACAGTGGGGCCCGCCTCCACATATTGACCAGACAGCACGGCCGTCAGCGACGCGTTATAATCCGTGTGCGTTCGCGCGAGGCTGGCGAGGAAGATTCCAAGACAGCTCCATCTGGGGGGATGGTTAGCTGATCGCTGAAACTGTTCGACTGCCCACTTACGCCCAAGCGATGGTGACGAACAATCCGAAGAAGAGCTCTCGTTCCAGTACCGCGACAAATGGATCGCTAGGTGGGTCAATCAACGCGGCTAGAAAGCCAAGTTAGAAAGCTCCTCACAGAAAGGATGTGATGAGTGCTTACCTACGAGGATGAGGAATGTCGCCTGGATGTGGCGAATGAGTTAGTCAGATATCATGGCGCCGTACGGAAAATGAAACCCCTCTAGTGAACCCGATAGGAGTCATAATCGCGTTATCACAACCTGATGCAGGTTTTCACATTCCAAGTCTTTAATCCGCATAATCGAGCAGCCGCGTCCCGTCCGTGCCGGACCATGCAGATAAGCCCGAAAGCCATACAACCAATGCCACGTCGGAAGAAAACTGTCCGCGCGTCAAGGGCAGTCGCGGCCGCGAGAGCGCGACCGTTGCCACAGGGCGACGGAATGAGGGTCTCACCCCCAACACAGTCCCGAGGGAGATGAGAGCAAGCCATACACGCACCTGTCCGAGAACAGCCTCTGTGCGCGAGAATACCATGAAGAGGATGGATACCCAGCCGAGGAGAGCGCATCGAATGACAGGCTTGAGTTTGGGCCATGACCAGTTGTTTGGGATCCATTTGAGGTCGAGGGGAAACTTGTCTACGGCGGTCTTGCCTAGCTTGCGCCACTGGAACGACAACGGTTTTCGCTCCTTGTGGAGACGATCGGTCTTCTCCTGCTCGACAGAGGTCGCCTGGGAGGGAGCGCGCCAGGAAGGGGTCTCGATACGGACGTGTCTTGACGCGTGGCGGTCGTGAGCACGCTCGTCGTCGGTGTCGTCCTCGTCGCCGAGGCGGGGGTCATAGCGCAGGTTATGTCTCCAACTGATGTCAATCACCTCAGGAAACGATGCATCGGAGCCAGAGTTCCACTGGCCAGCGACAGACATGGCAGAGACACTCACTGAGGGCGGGGGAGCTGGCCATTCGCGCTCTGCATGACACCTGCTTTGAAATCCTGCGCAAGGCCCGAGTAATGTCGACCTCGGCGAGTACGGACGCAGTGAGCGCCACCGACGGATCATCCGCTAGCCGCCCAGGACCCGCGTCCTTCCCACGATTGCGACTTCGAATCCAGCCACCATCGTCTCCGACACCATGGACGACCTCACCCCGCCCCCGCCCCCCGCCGATGATCATGCACCCCCGCCGCCCCCGCCCTCGATGACGGGCTCCCCCACCGACTTTCTCAAGGGTGTCGTCGGCAAGCGCGTCGTCGTGCGCCTCGCCTCCGGCGTCGACTATCGCGGTGCGCATACCTCCCTCCGCGTCCATGGTGCCGTTTGACAGACCGCGCGGCTTTTACAGGGGTCCTGTCCTGCCTTGACGGCTATATGAATATCGCCCTCGAGCAGACCGAGGAGCACGTCAACGGCGCTGTTACGAACCGCTATGGCGACGCGTTCATCCGCGGGAACAACGGTGGGTCCCGCAGCTGTGCCCGCCCGTATGCGGCTGACTCTCCCGCAGTGCTGTACATCTCAGCTGCCGAGCCGCTGTGACCGACCGCGCAAACGGTCGTTTGAAACACCCGTGGCGCAGCATGCTCGGCTCTCGTGTTTCAATCAAAAGAGTCCCACCGCAATACTCGTCTCCCCGACAGGTCCGTCGGCTGCGGCGGCGCGTCGGCTGCTCGGATCCCCGCAACGATGTCTGACATATCCAGTGTACTTCACCGCCGTCGCATTGGCTGATGGCATCAATATGATCTCCGCATCTGCCCGCAGACATCTCGCGCTTCAGCAGCTTTGTACGCGACTTTGTCGCATTCGTAATCACGACTGGTGTGCGCAGTACAAATACGCAAGCTGTCCATCACGATGTTGTCTCTGGATGCCGACAAAGTGCCTGCTAAGCAACAGCTGTTTACCGATGCAGCGCTTGCGATGGTTTGTTGCGACTACTCACTCCTTGTTTCAGCTTCTCGGACTCGAGTCGATGCAACGACATACTTGATGCCCAGCGTATTGAGTGTAGCCATCTTAGGCGATGACGATCACGCCTGTAACACTGCTGCCTCTAGATGTCTGCACCACAATTATCACAAGGCATTGTGGCGGCAACTACTCTACAACGTGTCACGCTGCCATATTCACCTACCTAGATTAAGCTACAGCTCTGGTGCGGTAGGTGATATGACCTTTGCCGCAGCACAAACGTCTGGACTTGTGAACGTTTATACGATGACAAGTCTAAATCTTCTGGTAGGGGATGTGATTGTGCACTGATACTAGTGTTAGAACAGCCTTGTAAGCTTTGGCAATGGTACTGGCGAGACGAAGAACAATGCTACTCGATCTGTCCAGCTCACAGTCAATCAGGCCATCGATTTATCGGCAGGATCATAGAATACTTCAGCAATTTAATATATGACATTGTATAGGTAGGATTATCATCTTAGAACTTGTACTGAACCGCTCCCCACAACATATGCGGCGTCTAGATTAGGTGGTAAAGTGTTCTCTACAGACATTAAATTCTCGCAATCTCGGTCAATACCTATCCACAATCCCTTTGGTGATGCCGAGATCGGCATGCTTTGCTGCGGCCGGGATTCAGCCATTAAGAAGAGACATACTGGCTACAAACGACGCATGACTAGCAGAATTGGTTAGGAAACATCACAGGTCGCTGGTGTACAAGGTAACTCACCTTCACACAGTGTGACGTTTCTTCCGCCCCATCAGCCTCTGGTAATCTAGCTTCTCAATCTTCACATCCTTCGGAGGCACGAACAGGCATCGCTCTTGGCCGCCGCAAGAATCTGCGAGATGGACGTATCCCATGATCCGGAAATTCCACAGCTGTTCGTGCTCGATTTTGATTTCGTGCATGGCGATCGGCACCCAGAACCTCATCTTCAGCCCCCACACTTGCTCTTTGCTCCCTGGAACGGACACCAGCTGCGTGCGGTAGCCTTTGTACCCGTACAAGATGCCATTATCCGGGGTCATCACCGAAGTATTCGTCCCGTCTGTCGTCATGTGTTCCCACTTGACCTTGAAGCAGGGCTCGTCGGTCATTGCATTCATGTATCCGCGCGCGCTTGGGACCGAGTGGCAATACATGTACGTCACACAATTGGGAGCGTGCGGTAGCCGCACGTCCTGCGGGGTCACTACACAAATTTCGCACTCAAAGGAGAACGTGTCCCTGTCCGAGCACGAGCATCAGCACACGAACATACTAGAAACCACAAGCGCGCCACTCACGGGACCTCGTTGACATCGAACGTGGTGCAGTCTTTCTCCGTGCGCACGAACGCGTGGTACTCGCCCGGCCCGACCTGCGCGTCCTCATACAGCGTTTTGTCAAGCCCGTGCACCCTATGCAGCTCTTCGCGGGCAGCCCACAGGTTGGCCGGCGGGACGCCCACGCTCACGTCGTCGTGCACGCTGACCGCCGCGACACTGACCGCGACCTCGCGCTCGCACACAGACTCCGAGCGCAGGAGCGGCCGCCCGCTGCGCGCAGCCGCCGCGCGCGTCCAGCGCGACGGCGCCAGCCCGGGGTCGGGGAACTCCGCGTCCGTGCCGTCCTCGCCCACGGCGATGCTCCCGTAGTCGTCTTCTGCCTCCTCGAGCTGCATGTCCTGCGCCTGCCCGTCGGCCGCGGCCGCGGCCTCGTCCCCTGGCTCTTGCGCTTGCTCGCCGTACTGCTGCCTTTCGTACTCGGCGGCTGCAGCGTCCCAGCTCCGCGGGCCCGCGGCGGACAGCTCGAGGACCGTCGGCTCTTTCTTGGAGTACATGTCAATCATGGACGCACGGGTGATGCGCGCGGACGAGCGCATCGGCGAAGGCGACCTGAACCTGACCCGCCGCGTTTCGGTCCTCTTGATGTCACGTCCCCTGCCGCCGGCTCCTGCGCTGTTCCCTGTGGCCATCTTGCGAAAGCTGTCCGTAAGCCGCTGCACCTCGTGCTCGATGCTGTTCTTGGGGGAGTGGCCCATGTCCGGCTCGTCTTCATGATTCTTCCTGGAGCCAGCATCAGAGAAACGGTCAGTGTCCTGCTTTGAGCGAGCGTCAGAGGATGCGCGCGATGCGCGTGTAAAGTCTTCGGCAACAACAGTTTCTTGGCTGTCGCTGCGGCGCCGCACATGACTCTTGTGCCAATACTCGTCCCCGACAGAGCTGACCCTTGGGAAGTCGACATGCCCTCGCAGTGCATGCGGCTTTATGGCATAGATGATCTGAGCGACCATGTGTATCTCGCAGTCGGGTGGGTCTATTAGCAAGCAAGCAGCACAGCAAGACGGCCAGCGGACGTGTCTGTCGAAAGTAGGCGAGGCAGACGAGCAAACACCAGAGGAGACCAGTGTGCTGGGTACCGTCAGCGGAACTCTGTAGGGCAGTACTTATACTCCCCTTGAGGAGAGCGGCCACAGAGCCGCCCTGCCATCGCGACGCGCTATCTGAAAATCGAGGTGGTGGCCAGCAGCGCATGCGAGCTTGCGCCGGGCCATGCGCGCGCGCTGACCTGCTTGGGGTCCGCGAGGTGGTTATCCGGAGAGGCGCCTCCGCTGCCGCTGTCAGCTGCGTCGCTACGGCCAATGCGCGAGTGTTACCGCCACAATGCGCATGGGCCACTTGAGGCAGCTCGCTCGTGGGGGCACAATTGCAACGCGATGAATTGCAATTCTATCCCCGATCGTGCATGTCCCTGAGTTCACGGCCAACTACCAGAGGTGATCACTCGGATCTGGATCGGTGTGGCCCACAGTGCCACAGTGCCATGCAGGTCGTCTCTCAATCTGGCTTCACCGATTATGAGACTCTACCCGCGCGAGTTCATGCATAAGCGAGTATAAAGTGGCCAGTGTGTGTTCATAATACCCGGCAACGCAGGAGATGATGCCCAATGCTCATAAGCAGCACCGGTTCTGGATCAAACCGTTTTTGGGCCAAGTGGCCATGTATCTGAGTAGGCGGTGCCAGGTAGTATTCCGACGGTGTGTAGCCCTGCTCCTGAGGTAATAGGCGAGAGGGTAAGGACCTTTGTAAGGATCGAGGGCTGGGACATTTCCTGACACAATACTGCCCAACGCCGACAATTTGCTGGGAATGTGGATGCCTTGAGAGATGAAACAATGACCGCTCCCAACTCACGGTATCTGCATTTAACACCCTGAGTGATCTCAAGTCTTGGACTTCATTGAAACCATCTATGTGGATGCGAAGATCAAATTGCTCGATATACATCCGAGTGGAATATCCCGGATGGGATTTCTTCCAAGGTTTGAATTGATGCTATCACCACCTTATGTGAGTAGTTCTTGATGTGACAATATTGTCAGGAGACGACTCCCCTGGCAACAACATAATCCAAATCACGGAACAGATGTCACCCAAAGCTATAATGGACTATATTGACGAAACGTACCGCGAGGAGGATTATAAAGTTAAAGCTTTCAATACTAGAGGCTGTCTTAAAAGCAAGGTTGTATTTCCGCTATCTCCCAGAGTAACGCAGGCTACCTGCCTGCAAGGCATTTACATCCGCTCAAGGTCAAACTGAGCTCCTCTACATGCTACTGCGAAGACAAGGGGCTCCCTTACCATTCGGTGCATTGTTACTACTATTTTACTACGCGAACTCTGCTCGTGTTGGGCACTAATCTGTTCATTATCTGCCTGCAATACGTGGTTAGCAGACAGTATACTTCTTGCCAATTCATTCGAGCGCCTTGTATTGGTACATCATGCGATTCTTCGTTTACGTCGGAGACAAGGACAGATTGTTGCCCTGTGCTGACACTTCATATCACTACACAGTAGAACACATCGCAACGAGTGTCCATGTCACAAGCAGAAGCCGAGACCACGACCTAACAATGCCCTGACACGTCTTCACATCGCCTGGCTCAATCTCCACACCCTTATAGTCTCATGCCAAATATACATGAGTGGAGTCTAATGGTCAGAATGCGCACTAATTGCCTCAAACACAACGATAGCACTCACACATCTATCGCATCGATCACGATGCCAGGGGCCAGTACTTCAGTGGCCGTACATCCAAATGTGGCACCAAAAGATCGCGATTACCATGCCTCTTTCCCAGGCCTATCTCTGATAGATTCATGTCCTCCATTACCATCTAGTGCCCCCACTCATCTTGAGCGGCGGATCTTCTGTGAGTGCATTCCTGCTTCTATCTTCGCTGGTTATTGAACGGTCAAACATATATGTGAAATAATAGGGCTAAAGAACGAGGAGTGGAGCAGGGAATAAGATCTGACATATTATGCGACAGCGGTGACTATTATGATTATGAGGCAAAAATGTACGTGACAAGACTCTTTCGGCTGATGAGAAGTAAAATTGTAGTGCAGTACGTTATGCATGCTTTAGAGTATAGTGAATGAATCTTCCCGATTTCCTCTTTCATGGGCAAGAAGTTTATCCGAGGTAGAGTTTCAGTCAATTATCTTAATCTGCCAACTGCCCTTCGCTTAAGAAATCGCAGTTGCGAGCTAGGTTTGCACGCAGTAGTGTTGCCGAAGTTCAGTTCGGTTCAGGTTCAGGGGGGTCTAGGGCTGAACCCAGAACCGAACCGACTGCAGGGAGCCTGAACCTGAACCTGGACTGAACCTGGTGAACTGGTTCATCAGGTTCGGTTCATGGTTCGAACTAGGTTCGAACCGCTTGCTTCTATAGAGTGTAAAAATAATAATTTAGACACCAACTTCATGCACCTTTCTATGTATACCAATTGCTCTCTATTGCCTACCTCATTCCCGGCACTATTGAACCCACTAAAGTAATCACACTTCAAGTTCTGCAGTGCCTCCATTTGGTGTCTATTGGGCTGAATTCCAAAGTGGCTCTTAATCTTGATTAGAGTGGTAAACATAAATTTTAGATGCACAATAATCACTCAAGGCAGCCATCTTGAGCAGTTCAGTAATCAGAGTTTATGATTGTGAATTAGCCTGAGGCAAACCTCAATAACAAACCATTCTTAGACAACACTGTATATAATCTAGGAAAGCATGGTGATCCCAGCATGGGGTTGAGCCCTTGCCATATTGGGAGACTAGAGTATATGAGTGCTGGTGCTTGCTATGGTGAAGCCAGCTATCCATAACTTACTGCAACAACACTATAGCAAAGATGGCAAGAACATAATTGTAATTGATGCTTATCCACCAGTGGCTACACAGAATATGTTAATGCTATGTGGTTCAAGGTTCAGTCCAGTTCAAACCTGGTTCAAGGGTACCCATGACCTGTTACGGTCCGTACAATTTCGCATGTCTTTGACGCCTCACTGGAGAGGAGGACTTAGCGTTCAACCGCATCGCTGTGTGTTTATTTCCAGGGTTCTCTGTTCAACCAGCGACCCCGTTTCATGTACAACAGCCCTAAACCCATAGTCCCATAGTGTATCAGGTTCTAGTTGATATCTTGTGTATAACCACAGAGCTTCTGCGTTTCAGCCACTGTTGCACTCAACCGCAACGTTTCAGCTTAGTTATCGTAGCGTACTAACCTTATGGACTTAGTGGTAGCAGTACCAAGGACACTATGACCTGTTACGGGTCGAATACCCGTTCGTATATTCGAATCGCGAATATAGATCGTTCTTCTGCACGTAGGCACGTCGCCGTATGCAAGGCAAATACTCGTTAGATGCCTTCGGGTCCTAAGTGAAGTCCTTAGGAGATTGGTTAATATCCAATACACGTTAGAGGATATAATCTGTTCAAGTGCGAGTCTGATAGAATATAAGACTCGCCTAAGTCCGAGAAGTCAGTGTGCACTTCGAGGACTTAGTCGTTCGGTTGCTCGAGTGAGAAATACTGAGCGTAGTTTCCTACGTTTGAGAACGAGTATAAGACTTCTTGTTTATACAACAAGGTCGAGCTGAAGAGCCTCGACAGTAGGTACATTAGTTTATATACTACGTTGGGTTTCAGGGGTCAAGTCCGTCCCAGATGTCACCGATACTATCTACGCTATAGTACCAAACGTTTGATAGGTATGTAGTGATATACCTGAGACGATAGATAGGAATGATGGCGGTTGAACGCCATCTGTTAGCTAACAAACGATGAACATGAAACGGTGGCAGAGTTGGATCTGCCAAAGATGAAACGCGCCCTATAGACTAGTACAACTGGGGGTACGCCCAGTAGAGTCACGAGTAGCCAGGGGAGTTGGTTGTGCAACAAGTCCCTGTATCGTATTCGCCCAGTGGTGAGTTCTGCCGATATTCGAAAAATCAAAATAACCGTAACATGACCCCGATTACAGAATCGTAGTATAAAAACCCTGCTGTAAATACTGGTCGAGTTCCTCAGCTCGACCTTGTTGAATTACAAGGATCCTATACTCGTTCTCAAAGGCTTGAACCAATAAAGCCTGCAGCTAGTATATCGACGCTCAACTCTGCGGAGTCTGACGAATAGTGCGCTATTCAACACACTGAGTAACTCGACTTAGTTATTTCAGCTGAACGGATATTCGATCCGTAACATGACCCCCCTGAACCAAGAACTGAACCTTGATGTCCTACCCTGAACTGGACCTGGACTGAACCTGAACCTAGGTTCAGTTCAGGTGGTTCAGGTTCTGAACCTTGGTTCTGAACTGAACTTCAGCAACACTAGCATGCAGATTAATCTGCTAGCTGCGGCAGATTAATCTACTGTGACAATAAAATGGTACATTCAGGATTTGAACCAAGGATCTTAGCACAGATCAGAATAAGAGCATCGCAGCGTAATTAGCCAGCTGAGCCATACTGGCGACAGTTACCTGTGACCAATCAAAATATATATAACGCAAATTTTACACACAATTTCCGCAAATCATCAAGGCAACTAACTGCTACAACAAGCATAAAGAAATCAATGATAGTGGTAGCTTGATTTACCATGCTTGACCTGGAGCAACTCACCATGAGAAAGCTGAATACACTGGAATCACAGGTCTTTAGAGGCAGATTCATTTGTATTTGTGTTATGGAAGATGTTAAACTGCGAAAATGAAGTTTACAAAATACTCTATATATTGCTTAAAATGGGGCAAACACTGATTGCACTGTAGCTCAGTTGGCTAACGTATGCTGCGATGCTCTTATTCTGATCTGTGCTAAGGTCCTTGGTTTGAATCCTGAATGTACCATTTTATTGTCACATTAGATTAATCTGCCGCAGCTAGCAGATTAATCTGCGTGCAAACCTAGCTCGCAACTGCGATTTCTTAAGCGAAGGGCAGTTGGCAGATCAAGATAATTGACTGAAGTCCCTCATCCGAGACCATACAAAAGTCTGATGTCCCAAGGGCCGGTTGATCACTGTAGCACCAGACGCAATATACAGTATGCATGATGTAGGATAGCATGAAAAATTCGTCCCAAACAAACACTGCTCAATTTCGATGCATTGTAGTATTGACAACATTCATGCAAAAACGACTGTAATATAAGAGGTGTATGTCCTCGTGAATCACGCGTGCACAGAGCGTAGCTTTGGAGGAGGCCTGAAGCTCCGAGGCTTTCGATGGCACTTCCACAAAAGGACCTCGGCCTTATCCTACATATATAAGTCTGACCCAAAAGGCCTTTGTTCTGTGTGCACAAAAATCCGCTCAAAATAGCACCAGGTATTGAACTTCTAATAGTCGGAGATAATCGAAAAAAACTCTCATAGATTGTTCGAGTCATATCGACCACCCCAGGTATATTAGACTATTCAACGCTACCGTCATCCTCTTACTCACTCTCAGCGATGTCTATCCTATCAGCAACAACCTCTGTTACAGCCCTGAGCCCTTGCTGGCACTGAGATATACTCTGCATACTCTGCCTTTCCAGCAAAAGCTCGATAATGTGCTTGATCTGGTCCGCAAGGCCCTATAGAACCTACAAGGCAGCAAAGCACATCGCCACCTGAGAGTAGTGTCGGACCTGCCATCATTTGTGAATCAGTGCCTGGTACTATGTGCGCAGACCTGTTGAATGTTAAACTTCACTCTTCGATTACTCGTATCGCCACAGTGTTAAATTTGCGTCCAACAACGGATGACTCTCTGGCAGCAATTCTCAGTTCCAGACCTTATACCTGTGGCACCTGCAGCCCAGACATGTCCGGGCGGAGTGCGAAAAACATATTGCAGGCACCACTGGTATAAGGTCTGGTGGGTTTTGGTAGGGCAGGTGTAGGTGACCCCATCTCATGACCGCAATACCAACGCCTACAGTGCGCAATGCAGTCATACTCAATGAGCTCACAAACGCGAAGCCTAGCTGGCCATGTCTGTAATGTACTGTACCATCTTATAACTCCAAAACATAATGTCTGAGCTTGACGATGATGTCAACGACTGTGTTCTCCGTCTCATCAGCCAGTACCAAATGGCATAGTTTTGCTCGCTCCTAAGTGCAGGACCAGTGCCTCAGTGGCATCAAGCCACCAGTCATAAGCACTCTGTCAGGCCCAATACTTTCTCAGTGATTAAGCGGCATGTATTTGCAGACGCGTATTGACGATTTTTTCAGCCACAATGTGCACTGCATTGAGCATATCCGTGAATTTGCTAATACCGCGATTGAACAGACTCCCGTGAGTTTACTTAGATGACATTATGACAGTCTATCAAAAAGACCAGACCCGATACAGGTAGCACGTAAGTACAATTGTGAGGATGCATACGCACACCGCATCGCGCTGTACGTGCCAGCGTCGCAGTCACGAGACGGGGTCACCTACACCCACCCTGCCGAAACCCACCAGACCTTGTACAGTGGCTGTTTGCAATATGTTTTTCGCACTCCGCTTGGGTTCTCCCGAGCAGCAGCAGCCATGTGCAAGGGCTGGGGACAAGACTACAATTGTACGTAATAGCCAGCTCGAGAGGGACTTCAGTCACAGAGATTAATTTGCAAACTGCCTTTCATTAGTGCTGTGCAGTACCTGATGTGCATATCAATCCGGCATAGATTAATCTACCATTATGATAAAATAAACTGCCAACTGGGGGATTGAACCTTGAACCCCGGAGTCTGGCAACCTGGCGTATAGACAAGCCTACCACTACACCACTGCACAATGCATTCATTGTTGTATTGTTGCATGTTTAATATCATGTGCCGACACCAAAGAAATTTTCAATCAACCAAAAACTGAGATTAATTTATTGACTGGCTTCGAAAAGTTGGTCAGATAGAGCACTAACTACACTGAAATTACACTGCAGTCATAGTTCCACATTCCACATAGAGCTAATGAGTCCACGAGCTGAAAAATTGATGAGATTATTGTGTCAGGACAGAGTTTTGTAGAGCAGAAATTATCCGATATATATTTCAGATCCTCATCTTGTGATTAGCCTTTGTAGTTTAGTGGTTATATTGTGTGTCTATTGCTTGTGTTGCTATGGTCGAAAGTTAGATACCGGCTCATGTAGTTTTTAGAAATTCAAGCCAGCTTGATCTGCTCAATGCAGATTGATCTGATTTCTCCAGTGCTAGCAGAGCACATCGGTAACTGCAAAGCACTAACGAAAGGCAGTTGGTAAATCAATTTGAGTGACTGAAACTCTACAGCTCGAAGACGGAAGTCTACTGTGTTAGTACGGAGGTGTGCTGCGCTCTCAGGAAGTTCTGTGCACGTGTACACTATGGTCGGAGATGGGAATCCAAGGGCTGCATCTGCCCGCATGCGAACCCTGCCACGATCAAACCTCGAGCAATATTTGGTTGAGATGTCATCATCTGGGTTGGAGAATTTCTATTGGCATCAGGATCAGACAGGATCCTATGCTGAAGCAAACGCCCTCGGCACTTTCAGAAGCCTAGTACCTTTTTCCGGTGCCTCTGAAGTTTCTATATACTATCGATGACACCGTGGCACCCAAATTGATATATTATGGTGCAAATGCCAGACTGTGCCACACTCATCTTTCCACATTTCCTCAGTGCCGTTGCTTGGACCAAAGGACCACTCCCTAAGTTGTTCTCAGTTAGATGATGATGCTTTATATATCAGGACTTGGGATATTCTCACACTACATGCAGGTTTACCTGACATTACAGTCTGAAGTAGGTGAAATATGGTCACAATATATCCGATCAGCCAGCAGATGCGGTCATCGACATGACTGGCACCAGTAATGACATTAACCATGGATTTACTGGTGAGTACGTTGTCCCTTACTCCATTTGGTTGTGTCTCAATTATATCTGGAGACATGTATGGCTTGTGCCAGAAAGGACAACAAATCCTACATATGCTGTCAGTCACTTTGAACTTGTAGTGCAGGGCATCAGCAATGCTTCGCTCTGGGACTTGGCAAAAGGTGCAGGTGGCAAGTACCACTACCTGCTTCCACTGAACAATGCTGGTCAAAGGGGCAAGATTATAAGTGTTCATTTATTAAGATCACCTATTGAAATTCGCACAGTTCCTCCAAGATATAGCGGAATGACTGGTAACATCAACAAGGACTGTGGTGGACAATACCATTACCTCATTTGGACCACAACATCCGTGATACCATCTCCCATGCTCTATGTCTCTGGGTTTGATGTATGTTCTAATTGCTGACTGGATGCTGGATGGCAAGATATCACAGGCTGATGTCACCTTCTCAGGTGGTTTATGGAAAAGAGCCGTCTGAGGAGCCTAAAGATACAGTTGCCGAGATAAAGGGAGGAGGAAACAATATCAATACATCCTCCAAGGGAAGGTATGGTCTACTCATCCAACAACGTAGAGTTTCAGTGCCACAGATGCATCTTTAGAGACACTGCAGATGCATCTGGGGCACTTTAAGTTATCGGAATTAGGTGCCCGTTAGTACCAAAATAAAATGTCACATTCCGGGAATCGAACCAGGAACCATGAGACCTCAGCGAAACAGCAACTGAAACCACTCAGCTAAAGCAGTTAGTGAAAGGAAGATCTTGTGCAAATATATAGTCAGTACTTGATATAATAACGGTTGTAAAAAAAATTTAACATTCTGCTCATATGTCAGTAAGCTCAAGTGTTCCTTGAACTCAGAATGCATCTCTTTATTAATGTATCCCACAACCCATATGTATCTGCAATGAGGTAAAGATGCTGTCATAAATTACCTACAGGGCAATATGGAACATTGCACTAAGGTGTGACTTGACAATTAACAGCTACGGCAATGAAAGGATATTAAATGGATCATATTGACAAGTATGTGACTGGATACTACGACCATTTGGCGAAGTGGTACAGGTTGCGACTTCGCTGATCCCAGGTCAAGTGTTCGAACCCTGCACAGGTATTTCTTGCGCAGATGCATCTTATTTTATTCAGATGCATCTAAGCAGCACGCTTCGGCATTAAGATTGCTTAGAGAGCCCCAGATGCATCTGCGGTGTCTCTAAAGACGCATCTCCGGCACTGAAGTCCCTCCAACAACAGGTTCAATAAATGTCTTAGCAGTATTCCAGATATGTGTGGATCGTCCCACAATTCTCTACCGACATAGATTTTGCATGCACTGCATTTCAGGTCGTCATTCAAAACAGCTACGATAGCAAGTGCTGGGATCTTGCTTATGGCGCGGGTGGGGCCTATCAGTATTTACTCCCTTTCAGTGACATCGGTATCGCTCCAAAGATTGTGAACATTGAACTTCTACGCTCGTCATCTCCTGTCAATATGCCTCCAACCGGCTATAGCGGGATGACAGCAAACATAAATCAAGACCTAAGCGATGATTGCCTATACTTGATTTGGCAAACAACAGATGTGATTCTTCCGGCAAGGTATATCTCTGGTTTCAAAGTAAGTCCTTTCCAGTGTTGACATTCTTCTCACAAAGCTGAAAGCCCCTCATAGATCTGCTATGGAGACATGTTGTCTCATGAACCGTGTAACGCGGTCACCGAAATTCACGGCAAAGGCAACAATGTCGACATGGGTTTCGGCGGCAGGTATTTAACCCTGTTCTAGCGTATACCGTTGCATACTCATGGGGACGATCATCATGTAGTCATGTCTGGATCATTCCAGATTATACCACTGAAGCCCTCATTGCAGCTACCAGCTTCATGGTCATCATCCCGGGCAGTAGCGACTCCGAGCATGAGGATCCTGGTAATGGTGCAGCTGAGCTGTACCGTCACCTCAAACAAACTCCACACCAGACCACCCGGACAAGATATCTTCGATTCGCCTTCTGAGTTCGACAACCGCAGTGTCTCAACCACCGGATAGATATGCCGGTATAACCTCTAACCTCAACACAAGGAGAGGAGATCTAAACCGCTCTCATCTGTACGTTATATGGGAAACTGGTGGGTCTAATCATTAACTATTCTCTACCTCTCCCCAAGTTGATGACATGCAGTCTTGGCTCCTGAGGTAACCGGCGAGTGGATGGGAGACTATGTCATGATTGGAGGCTGGGATATCTCGGGGCACAATCTTGACTACCATCCACAGCTCGCTGGGAATCTGGATGGTATTGTAGAATTAGCGTCGCGCAAGTCTACCTCATCCTTCTCTGCGTTCAACATATCAGGAAGATTCAAGCTATGGACCTCCTTAAAGCCGTTTATGTGGATCAAATGCCCTGAAAATGCTTTGTTTATCCCCGTCAAGTATCCTGGATGGGTATTTGTTCAAGGTCAGCGCTTGGGTTGCCATTCACTCGGGGAGCATGATCCTCATTATATTCCCCGCAGGAAATGACTCTCCTGGTAACAATATTGAGCAGGTTACTGGCCAAAATTGCCCTCGGTCTATAATCGACTACATTAAACAGCTGACACAAGACGCCATGGGCGTACCGTCATCCAAAGACCCTTCTCCTTAGGCAATGGTAACCTATGGGTACAATGCCGGGAGTGGCGAGGTGGATCCCCAGACTAGCACGCATGACTCATGGAGTAGAGAGGGGACTTGCCCCGACGTCGAGATTAACAGTTCTGGGGAGTAAGCCCCAGAACATCGCAGCTTAAGTACATGGGAGCGCATCAGCTATCTACTAGAGACCCGCCCTAAAGGCAGGGTCTGTGCGTGTGCCGGTCGCTAGTGCCGGTCGCTATCTAGTCATGTGCTACTTAGGTAAGCTATAACCATGTGACCATAACATGCAGGGGGGGCGTCCATACCGCTGCGCTACACTAAACAATGTCCATTCTGTGACACGTGACCTATGTACCCTAAGTCCCTTGGTTCGAGACAGGGGGGGTACCTATTTCTGAGAGTCTGTGACAACAGCATTATGAGGCAGACACGGAGAAGGGGAAGTCGTGGCCTTCAATACTCAAGGTTGGATCAAGAATAGGATTGTGCTTCCGCTTTCCCCAAGCCCAAACCCGGCAACTTGCCTGCATGGGATATACATCCGAGAAGTATTCCTATCCCAGTCGTACCTCCACCCAAGAGGCTTCGAACTTCATCTCAAGGTTTCGGAACCTTGCCTGGGATGTGTTGTCGTTTGAAAAGTGTGGCGGTGGGCTATGGCGGTGGACTATGGCGATGGGCTGTGGGCTGTGGCAGATGTAGATAACTCTTCAAATGGAGAACTCAAAGCATGATATTGTCTATTTCATCACGAGTATCTCGCCAGTGTATTGTAGCTACTGTGCTTGATCTATGCAGCATATTCCGCCTCCTTGCTGTCTACCAGCCGGGGACCGCAGTATTCCTTAGGAATTACGTGTAGCTTACATTTTGAGAACGATGCTGTGCTGTGCGCATTCATAGGAACTGATTATTGGGACGGATGCTCAAATTGGCCGTTAGCGAACATTTCGCTACCACCTATAGTTTGTATATGAAATGTGATCATTGTTACCCAACTAATGAACTATTGCGCCACATGCGGTCCTAAGTATTTCATTACTCACTACTTCCATCCTGGCAATTGTAGAGGTGACTACGTGCCACCATTCTTCTCGCTTTAACTAATCACGGAATGAAGTCCTTTGGTACAACACAACAGATGGACATCATGCCTGCTGAGCGAATCAACAGAATGCAAGTGCGAAATAGATTGAAATAATATACGGAGCAACAAGCCACTATACGGTGCAACATGCGTTGACACTAACATCATCAGGTATCCATCGCGATGCCATGGTGGTCGAATCCAAAGCTTCAAACCTCAGACCGCGCTGGCGCTCGTCTGTGTGCATGCGGGAATGATTCAATCAGAGCTTATGGTCACAGCTTGGCGACACAAGGGACACACTCACAAGTACCTCGCCTTCATAAGCATGCCTGTCAGCGGCCCTACGTCCCAATGTGGCGCCGAAATGACGCGAGGCCCTGGAGCAAAAAGATATGTGGGCCGGCTGACTGGCTTGTCTAATAAGCATAATTGCGAGTTAGTTGGCACGAATCATGTGCACAAGAAATATTGACCCAGTTGTCTGTTGCCGTGCACTAAAAACGGCGGTCAGTGCCTAACCGAGCTTCTCACGAGATATGACGTACAGGAGCTGCGATGCGACAGAGGGGTAAGACCGGGTGTACTGCACGTCCTGGAGGTTCACTGGGATCGTGTCTACTACTCGTCTCCCGTCCGGGAAGCTATGCGAAGGTAGTCAGTATCACCCGTCGCAGCATTGATGGCGGTTGCGGCTGACACTAATGGCATACTACGCGCTTGGGCAGGCAAATGGAAGATGGGAAGTGCGTCCTTGAGTGCTATCCTATCCATAATATAATGGGAGCTCGCGCCGTAGGCGCTCACGTGTCGCTAGCGTGCAGCTAGCGTGTCGCTCGCGTGTCGCTCGCGTTTTGCGCACATGGCGAGCACGTTTGCCGCGTGGCGTCCATGCGCGTCGTTGATCCTCCTCCCATTAGATGGGGCGCCTGCCATCCGCGGAGTTGGCCGGTGGATTCCCACGCCCGGCGCCTGCAAGGTGCGCGCGCTGTTCGTGCCCCGCACCACGGGGATTCGTGCCCCATGCCACGGGGATTTGTGCCCCACACCACGGGGATTCGTGCCCCACACCACGGGGATTCGTGGCCCATTCCATGGGGGTTTGTGGCCCATGCCACAGGGATTTGTGTCCTGTGGCATGGGGATTTTGTAATGTAAATACCCCACACCACGGGGATTTGTACCCCGTGCCACGGGGATTCGTGCCCTACACCACGGGGATTTTTGGCCCATGCCATGGGGGTTTGTGCCCCATGCCACGGGGATTCGTGCCCCATGCCACAGGGATTTGTGTCCTGTGGCATGGGGATTTTGTAATATAAATACTCCACACCACAGGGGTCTGTACCCTGTGCCACAGGTATTTGCACCCCAATGCCACAGGGGTGAATTCCCACACCCAGAGCCTGCAAGGCATGCGTGCCAGTTACAGATTCTACAAGCAAAGCGACAACGATACCGAGCATCAGCGAGGTGGAGGAGTGGCTGAGTAGGCAGAGGCTAAAATATATTCCTAAGACATAACATTTGTGGCGAAGCCACAGGTAATTAAGCTATCTGAACTATAATGGGAGCTCGCGCCGTAGGCGCTCGCGTGCAGCTAGCGTGCAGCTAGCGTGTCGCTCGCGTGCAGCTAGCGTGTCGCTCGCGTGTCGCTCGCGTTTTGCGCACATGGCGAGCACGTTTGCCGCGTGGCGGCGCCTGTAGGGCGCCCATCGAGTGCGCGCCGGCGCCTGCAAGGCGCGCGTGCCGGTTGCAAAGGTGTTACAAGCGAAGCGACGACGAGGCTGAGCGTTAGCGAGGTGGAGGAGTGGCTGAGCGGGCAGAGATAAGCAATACAAGTTTTAATTACAAAATTGTGGCGAAGCCACAGGTAATTAAGCTAGTCATATAATAAAGGGACGACCGTTGCGTGGGAACTGCCATGTGCTTTTCCACGTGCGCCACGTGCTGTCCGTCGTCCCATAGGGCTCGCGCCACCGACCCGGGGAGTTGGCCAGTGTATTCCCACGCCCGGCGCCTGCAAGGCGCGCGTTCAAATCCCTTCGGCGAAAAACGTTTTGCGCGTCCTCCCTGCGCTGTGCCACGGGGATTTTGTAGCTGTTGTAACGTAGATGGCCTGTACTGTATATACACGCGATTAATTAAGAGAATTCAGGGAGTTTTTTGAGGCACCACACAATGTTACAAGCGAAGCGACGACGACACCGAGCATCAGCGAGGTGGAGGAAGTGGCTGAGCGGGCAGAGAACAAAGGACAGGTGCAACAGGGTGATCACACACCCTGGAGGTTGGGTGGACTCATAATGTCTCCATCCAGTGTTTTTTTCCCTTATTCTATTAGTTATCTCACTTAAGTGACAATTGATATTCGTGGCGAAGCCATGGGTAATTAAACTCGTACGCAAACTCAGATGTGTCTCTCTTTGGCAAGGAGTATGCTGTGAGATTGCGCTCACGGATAGTGATGTGCCAGGCCCGGCCCGGCTCAAAAGCCCCGGCTTTGGCCCGGCTTTGGACGGCCTTGGCTTTTCAAAACCTCAGGCCGGGCCCCCATTGACGGCCCACGGCTTGGCCCGGCCCGGCCTGGGGCTTGCCCGGGGCCTGGCACTGTGAGGATGATTATCACTGTAGCCACACAAACTCATAACGTACCTTTTCCAACTATCTTCTGACAAAGCCAAGCTCCAGTATCCTCAATAATTAGTGAATTATAGTGTGAAATCATCATTTCACCGGCACGGTGCTCTGTGGCGCGCATTCCAAATGGGGCATCGTATAGGCGCCCAAAAGTGAGCGACAGGCTTCAGCACCAAGAATTCAATCCATGGGACTATCCTCTTGCTAGGATTTAATATAGACATACTACATTGGAATATGGCATACCGCTACTATATATCATAGTTACTAGACATTTTATCTGTTAGAGCTTTCAGGCCCGGGGCTCACGGCTTGGCCCGGCCCGGCTTGAGACACAAGCCGGGCCCTGGGCCGTCTCAAGCCGTGGTGTAGGGCCCGGCCTGGCCCGGCCCAAGTAGGGCTTGGCCCGGCCCGGCCTATGGCCCAAAGCCGGGCCTGGCACATCACTACTCACGGAGAGTGCGCTGCAGCAGATATGGCAGAACTGCTCGGAGATTAGAATGATGGCTCTTTTCAGTTCACGGATTGCGATTCGTACCGAGCTACAAAGCTCTCGAAGTCGTTGCGTCTCATAGATTCGAGGTAGTCACTGGCGAGCGATATGACTGTCAGAGCTTATTTGACAATTTATGGCAAAATCGTTTACTCGATAGATGGTGTCGCCAGTGCCGGAATGATCAATGCACAAAATGCAACAAGGACAGAAGTAATAAAACGCATCGTGAGCTATGCAGGGGAGATAAAGAGAACAGCTGAAACACAGCCTCAGAGTCTACATTTGTTGTTGTTGCCAAGAAGAGAAGCACTCACAATGCGAAGGGTCGAACCAATGGAGGGCCTGCCTGAGGACCTGGCATACAGCCAGAGAACAGACTATTTATATATATGCGGAATTCGTTTCGTGACCGATCTATCTTTGAAGCAAAAGATGTATCTCTGAGGATCACCGCCTGGCGGCCCATCTGATTCCGTTTCATGGCCGCTGGATTTTTTCAGAGATAACAGATGAATAGCCTCGAGTTATTTGTAGACGTATCTTGAGGTATACAGAACTCCCCGTGATATCACGTTGCAGGAGAGCACAGCCAACACAGCCTCGTGCGATATTGAGCTCCGAGTCAGGGCTCAAGTACTCATGAATTGTGCCAAATCTTGACCATCGCCTGTGACACAGACAGCGGAAATAATTTTGAGGGTTGACGTTGGACTGATCGGCAAAGGTCAGCGGTAAGCTTACCTCTTCGACTAGCTATAGCATCCTCTTTTCTCTCAGGTCATAAGTGACATGGCAGCTTTTACGAATCGACAGGATGAGTCATCCATGCATGACGAGTACGATGAATTTACCGACGATAACAATGCGGTGTCCACGGATAATGAAGCTTGAAGACGGAGGTGTGCTCCTGGAGGGCTTACTCGACCAAAACTCAGCACAAACAATCGATGTGGTCTCCACGGGTCCTAATGAGAAGACAGAGGCACCTACGCGCGCGCTAAGAGAACTCGTATACAAGCGGCGCGCGGAAATGACTGCGGTCGACCCAAGCGACGGCCAACTGCGCTGCAAGAGCGCGTGGATGCTCGCCCACGGTGCAGAGTGGTCTACGGCAGAATTTTCATGGCGCAACCGCCCCACGGGACTGTTTGCTTTCCAGAACGGCCACAAGGGATGTCGCGATCTCATTCTGGCGCATACCGCCTTGCAAGGTATGTACCACTCGTGTATATCGATGCCGATTATGGCAAATTCTACGCCTGCAGGGTACGAATGGTTCAACAAAGATGAGGGTATCATTCTCGAGCAACCTTCCGCTGCCGCGTCCAAAAAAACGTCCGGACAATAAGGCATGAGCCGAATACGCAGAGCTCGAATACTAGGAAGATGTCGTGTTCTCCAGGAACCTGGTCGTGATGATGGAATGGGAGCGCCCTACTAGTATGAGCCGCTCATCCATGTCCATGTCCAAAAGTCTGTATCAGCTGATCATGTCATACAGTGAAAAGACGATCACAAACCTCCCCTTGGAGGGACCCGGCTCGCTTAATAAGGTGCTGAACATCGGCTTGAGCCTGGGAATAGTACGCGATCGACTGATCAGCACCCTTACGCATCTGACACAGCCTGCACGCACGCATACAAATCAACTCGCACTTCAAGTCGCACAACCCCGAGCAGCACACCATCATCGAGGCTCACTTGACGTGCCTCGAGCACATGCGCCGCACCGGCTGGTGTGACCGCCGAATGTGCGCGTCCTGGCAAGGCTTCCTCCTTCCGCGTGGTCACGCGCTCGAGCCCGGCGCGCTGTCCGTTCCGCGGGAGGCCATCGGCGTGTTCGTCAACTGGGGCCTGCACGACTTCATGCGCTGCGCGCCGCGCCTGCTCGTGAACCCAAACACGCGGCTGTCGTTCTTCCACGCAGAGGGCCAGGCGAACATGTTCTCCTACGACGTGCGTGCGTGCTACGGCAATGTCACTGATGCGCAGCGCTAGCAGGTGTACACGCAGGTCGCAATGCAGCACCTGCGCGACGTCGGATTGGAGATCTATGGTGTGGCACTCCAGGTAGGATTCCAAATCTAGATTCAAGATATATGTTGTAGAAATTTGCAAGCCCTTGGTCCCTTTCGATTAGTGGTTAGATCATCACGTTGTGGTCCAACGAGTTTGGATAAACCCGTGAAGACGGAGGCTCGAATCCTCCATGGGACATGTATTTTGCACCACTTTAATTTTTTGTATCCAATCCGGATATGCTTATGTAACGAGGTTAGCCCCAGCGCTGCATAGCATAGCGCTCGCTCTTCTTCGCCCCCGGCGGTCTCCTGGTCATCCCAGCATGTCGAATCTGAGCTGGCAATGCAGACGACACGCAGTATTCCTGGGCGGTCTGCTCGAATGGCTAGTGGTGACAAGGCAGAAGCGCAATCGTACTACTAGTCGTACTGCTGACGCTCCTTGACTTCGATAGCTACCTCGTGAATGAACGTTTGAACGTTGGAATAATGGTACATGTAGAATGCCTTGTCCTAAAGCTACGGCTTCTTGATCCATCCCTCCAAAGTATTCTTCTGTACCGGTGCCTCTGCCGCCCTGCGTTTCTTCCTTGGACGTTCTAGCGCGTATGAGGTCAGCATACCAGGAGAAGGCGAGCTCGCACAAGGAACATGCACTACCGTCTGTTACTTCGGGCTCAGCAGCAAGCATCGCGGCCCATAGTCTCTCAAACTGCTCTGTGCGCACTATACCACCACTAGCCTGCTTGTGCCCCCGCGCAAAGTCCTCTCCCATTGCCTCCTGCAGCCCGGGCACTCGCGCAGCGTAGCCCTTCAGCATCTCGATGATGTTGATGCCGTCCTCGCCTACATCTGCAGACTGCACGCGCGTCTTTGGCTTCGCGCGGGATAGCGTGCAGCGCGCGACGCGGCATGCAAAGTTCGTTACACCCACGCCGGGGAGGTATCCGCTGTTCGCGCACATCACCATCTCGAGCCGGGCAGACTTGAGCGTCGACGCCCAGCGCGTCGCGATCAGCTATGCCAACTCCGGTCAGCGCGTTCATGCGTGGGGCGCGGGGAGGAGGAACCAGCAGTGTGGGAGGGAACTAGCGGTGACGCACCGGGTGGACCTGCGCGCCACTGGAGATGCGGACGAGCGCGACGCGGCCGTCGCCCGAGAACACGGGTGCGGTATGCGTGCAGCGCTCGACCTCAGCGCGGACCTCCGCGCGCGCGTCATAGAGGCGCTGCGCGTGCGGCGAAGAGGGGGAGACGAGTGCACGCGGGGAGGGCGCGTCCCAGAGCGCGTCCCACGCCGCGCGGACGTTGTAGCGCGCACAGCGCCGGGCTGGGCGTGAATGTCCATCAGTTCCGAGCCAGACGTCGAACACAGGACCCTGCGCGACTCACGCGCGTTAAGGAGGCTGACAGCGTCTCCGAGCACCTTCTTCGTCCATTTCTTTGTGCAGGCACGCATGTCCGGGAACGGCGGCTCCCACCTGAAGGACGTGCCGAGATCGCCCATCGTGCCCATCACGCAGAGGTACTCGAGTTTCTCCATGATGTTCCCAGGGGCCGTGGGCGGGATCAGCGAGCGGCAGAGGAGGTACGCCAGCGTAGAAGAGGTTGCGACCGGCTCGTGATGTGCCGAGGACAGCACGAAGGCGCCGTTGGGGAACTCGTTACTCAGGTGATGGTCCACTATCAACGTCTTTGCTTCCGGGTGATTGACGATGGCAGGCCCTGGGCGGCTCCCCTGGTCCGCAAGCACGACGTATCGGGCATCGAACAGGGCGATCTGTGCGCGCTCCTCGGCGGAGTGGACATTGGAGCCTTTCGCGACAAAATGGACGGAGAGAAGGCTGGGCGGAAGGCCGAGCGCCAGAAGCGTGCAATAGAGGATTAGTCCGCTGCAGAGCCCATCTGCGTCCTTGTCTGGCAGGATGAGAGTGGGCAACTTTGCTGCTGCGCTGGATCGAAAAAAGATATGTCAGCTGCTCAACGGCGAGCACGAAAACCCCACCAATCCCGGAGGAACGTGCGTGCTACATCCATGGCTTCTTTGCTGCAGGGCCATTCTCTCGTTGCAGGACTTCCCTCGTCGGAAGAAGACGAATGGTCTGAGCGGGCGGATTGTCGGGGGGCTGTGGTTGCGTATGTTCTCCTTCCGCTCGATGTGACCATTGTTCCAAATTCTCTCTGACCGTGTATGTGAACGACTGACTTGCGCCGACTGGATGAGCGGTAATCTTCAGCATGCGGATTCGATCGGTCACCTGGAGCTGCGGCCAGCAACGCAGCGCTCAGACGGCGCAGGCCTCGTTGAGATGGATGTGCGTGTGCACCAACACCAGTGGCGACAGACATCGGTGGCTGACACAACCTTCTCCTCCTAACCCCAGGATAGGGTCGGGTTTGTAACCTCTCGCATGTCTCACTGAATGCCATCACCAGTATCGCATCGTCCCATTCTGATGTGCAATTGAATATAAGTTTTGACTGGGCTGCACCACGAAATCAATTGCGCGCCTCCAACGCGAAGAATTAATATTGGTAGCGCCCCGGCGCTCGAATATCACCGAAGCAGCGCTTCATCATGACATTCTGTTCCCAGGGGTCGCCTTAGTGCTCGACTCAGGGTACGCAACCATCGCGTTGTTGCTGCTGCAGTCTCAACGAACCGACGCTCGGATCTCGCGAGGGACCATCAGCAGGATTTGAAGGCGGACCAGAGTACAAACGCGTGCCCAGTCACGAGCTATCAGGGATATAAACGTCCGTCGGCTTAGTGAGTTGCACTCTCTCGTACGTTCACGCTGCCCCCCGCCGATCCCGAGGTAAGGCATAGATAATTCACGAGCACAGGCATCACCATGTCTCGGACGTGGTCACTGGACGAGGTTTCGAAGCACAACACGACCAAGTAAGCTCCCGTTGATCCTGCACTCCATGCGCTTTTCTGAACTCTGACTCAGGTCATGCTGGGTCATCATCAAGAACAAGGTCTATGACGTGACAGAGTTTCTTCCCGTGAGTTCTGAGCGGAAAAGACAGAAATGGCGTTCATATGACCTGGCACAGGAGCACCCAGGGGGTTCTAGCATCATCCTAAAGTATGCAGGCCGTGACGCGACTACAGCGTACGAACCGATCCACCCTCCAGACGCGCTTCACAAGAACCTCCCTGCCCAGAAACACCTCGGAACGCTCGACACTCAAGGTGCCGAGACGCTGAAGAAGGCGAACGAACAGCGGCGGAAGACGAAAGATGAAATTCGCGTGGAGCAAGCACAGAAAAAGAAGCCTCCTGTCAGCAGGATTCTAAGTGTGAAGGAGATGGAGGTGAGCGGCAAGTGGTCGCTCCATGCGATTTTGAAATCTCACAGCGGCTCGGCACCAGGACGTCGCGCTGCGGGTCTTGTCCTTCAAGGCGGCAGCGTACTACTCGACGGGCGCTGATGATGAGATTAGTGCGTCGGCTCAAGTGCTACCTCCGCCTGCGTCATCCTAAGTCATCGTGTAGCGCTTTCCGAGAATGCTCGCGCCTTCAGCCGTTTCTTTTTCCGTCCGCGCGTGCTCAGGCCAATCTCCAGCGTTGATCCGTCTACAACAATCCTAGGCTTCCAGTCCTCCCTGCCAATATTCGCGAGCGGCACCGGCCTGGCCAAGCTCGGCCATCCTCTCGGTACGTCGCCGTGTACTTACCATGCCATGCGTGCTCAACTTCCCAGGCGAGGCGAACATCACGCGCGGCTGCGGGCGCACCGCGCTCATCCAGATGGTGTCCACCTACGCCTCGCTCTCCGCTTCCGAGGTAGCCGCGGCGCGTCTCTCGCCCGCGCAGCCGCTCTTCTTTCAGCTCTACAAACATGCGGACGACGCGCGCGCGGCTGCGCTCCTCCGCGAGATCGAGACACTTGGTTACAATGCTGTCTTCCTCACCGTCGACGCGCCCGTTGCGGGAAACCGCGAGCGCGACGTACGCGCGCCATTTGAGCTCGAGGCGCAGGAGCGCGAAATTGAAGCCGAGGCGCGCGGTGTGGCGGAGACGGAGGGGCTCGAGGGCGAGCCTGAGATGCCGGACCAGGGAGTAGACGAAGACGACGGCGGCACGGCAACGCCGTTCTTGAATATCACGGACCATAATATGACGTTCGAGAAGACGATTCCGTGGTTGAGGCGGAATACGAAGCTGCCAATCGTGCTCAAGGGTGCGTGCTGACGTATCGCATGCGAGATGGACTGAATAGAGTCGCGTGCAGGCATCCAGTGTGTAGAGGTGAGCGCACGCTCTCTGAGCGTGACCATGACTTTGTTCTCTGATATGCGTTTCTAGGACGCCGTTCTGGCTGTTGAGGCAGGAGTCGATGGCATCCTGCTATCCAATCATGGTGGTAAGTGAAGCTCATATGTCAAGTATTAATTCTCTGAGCAATGGCAGGTCGTCAGCTGGAATAGTATGCCCGCGAGTTTGACAACCTGTGTCAGCATTCTGACTGTAAACCGCAGCTCTCCACCTCCTCTTGAGGTTCTGTACCAGCTTCGCCAGCAGAGACCCGATGTTTTCGATAAGCTCGAGGGTAAGCTACTTGGATGCCATGCGCTCTGTGATATATATAAATTCGACACATGCAGTGTACATTGATGGGGGTGTGCGTAGAGGCACCGGTGAGCAATCCTTGGTCTCTTCGGCAGCACCCTGCTGATGTGCCAGGGAAAAGACGTGTTAAAAGCCCTCTGTCTGGGCGCAAAGGCTGTGGGCTTGGGGCGCGCATTCTTGTACGCACAAAGTGTCAGTTCACTTGCCATAAATATCATCGCTCGCTTGCTTATATACACTCTGTAGGCATACGGTGAAGCCGGCGTTGTCCAAGTGGCTCGAATCATGCAACGCGAGATCGTTCTCGGCATGCGCCTACTAGGCGTTACAAGCGTGAGCGAGCTACGGCCTGAACTGGTGCGTTGCGCGAATACTATGTGATTCCTCCACGTTCTCACGATAACATCCTTCTCTTGATAGATGGAGAGAATTGACTGGCAGCCATCACTGCCTCGGGCTAAGCTGTAGTACACCTCGTCTTTAGTTCAAGCGCTTATTGTATAGCTCTGTGTCATCACCCTGTCTTATTCTATTCACTCGTCTAATTGTCACTGCCGCTGAACGCAGTGGCTGAAACAGTTGTGGGCGCCTGTGGGCGCATGGGCGCTTCTACATGCTATGGCTAATTATAGAGCGCCACGTGAGTTGAGCCGCATCTGCGCAGTCTCCCGTTTCGGTCTCTCCTTTCATCGTCGCCGTAGTTTTCGCCTGCCGCCATCCTCCGTCGTGTGTATGCGGAGCTAAGTCACAAGAGCATCCTCTTTGCATTCTTGCCGTCCGCCGCTCATTAACCATTGTAGGTTGTGGCGATCAGCTTGTGACGATGCTCTGAACTAAGTTAAATCCGTGTGTTTTTGCAGGAGTCAACGAGTCGCATATGGCTATCAGCGATGAAGCCCCGGACCACGACGAGAGCGGGCTTCATGTGCTCGTACGGTCCTTTGCTATGATTATTTTCTCCGAGATCGGAGACAAGACTTTCCTCATCGCAGCGATCCTCGCCATGCGCCATCCGCGTCTTGTGGTCTTCATGGGTGCCTTTGCCTCGCTCATCCTCATGTCGTTCCTTTCCGCCGAGCTTGGGAACCTGCTGCCTACGCTGATCCCGAAGAAGTGGACTCAGGTGTCCGCCGCAGTGCTCTTCCTTGTGTTCGGCGCGAAGATGATGCAAGAGGCACGGCAGATGCGGCCGGACAAGATGGAGGAGGAGATGAAGGAGGCCGAGGAAGACATCGAGGGGGACGACGCGGAGCATGACAGCACGGGCATGGTGGCAGATGCCAGCGGCGACGTCATCCCGTTGGAGGAGGTTGAGGAGGGCGGCAGGCCTGCTGCGCGTTCTCGCGGCCTGAGCATCAGCTCTAACGGCGGCGCGTTGCACGGGCGGCTTCACTCTCAGATAAGAAAATACACCGAGTCCGTGCGAAATTTCTTTAGTCTATTCCTTGGCCCGGTTTTCGTGCAGGCGTTTGTTCTGACATTCCTTGGGGAGTGGGGAGACCGAAGTCAAATCTCCACGATCGCATTGGCCGCAGCACATGTGAGTGCGACTTGCTGGACCGTCGTGTGCATGAGCAACTCATGAGATTTGTCCTTACCAGAATGTCTATCTCGTGACGCTCGGAACTGTCATGGGTCACTCCTGTTGTACAGTGCTGGCGGTCATAGGAGGGCGGTATGTCTCCACGAAAATCTCGGTGAAACACGGTTAGTTGGTTAACAAGTTCGCGTGCGAAAGGACGGCCTGTGCTGACCAGCTCAATTCCCGTAGTGACGTTGGCTGGCAGCGTCCTTTTCCTCGCATTCGGCATAATCTATCTCTACGAAGCATTTCTTACGATAGATACGGACAGCTCGGACTTTGATCCAACAAATTAATGGCTACCCCATACTCGCATATTTATCTACGGTAGACCGGAGCGCAATGTTACCATTTTTCTCGCGCAGGAGAAGCGAGAGACCAACATGAACCCCGCAGCTGCCAACGATGTTGTCGCCTTCTCCTCACTCACTCACTCCCGTAGTGCCATGTAAAGTACGAAAGTCCCTTGAATCCTATTGCATATGGCTCTTGCGGTAAGTGGTATTACCTCCAGAGATTCGAATGCGCTCTTACGCTAGAACTGTGCGGGCTACAGATGTCCCATCGTGCGTCACTCCACGGTCATCAACTTCTCCTTGAAATGATGATTGAACGGCGCTCCGCCTACTTGACACATTGGTGTGTCGAAAGCCAAAACGGCGTGAGAACGAATTTGACCAGAACAAGCCAGCGCTGGACATCAAGGGATCCTGAAGCCAAGGAGGGAGGTTCTAGGACGTGAATTGTTCGTCTCCGCGGAACGTTCGGCGCGTTTGGCGACTCGAAACCACCAGGTGGAGAGAGAGCTTCGTTAGGTATGCCTAGCCACAAACCACAATAGGCTTCACGTCTTCGCGAGAGCAGGTTTGCATCCGGCGCACGGCGAGAACGCACGAAGCGCCATAGCTGCACGCAAACGCCCCACTCCGACCCGCGATGGGACGACGGTACCCTCGCGTCGGGGGCAGTAGCCACATGCACTGGCAGCGAGAACCACGTTCCGCGGGGAATTGCAGCGAACACGGTTAGCAGCGGTATCGATTCCGTTGCTTCGCTCAATGGCCTTCTATCCGTGCGCGTCGTAGTGCCGGGAATCCAGATAAGCTTACCCGTGGATAACTCAATCAGTACCGCGTACGCCTAAGGGTGCGTTCTTTGAACGTCGCCCCAGACCGAGTCGATAGCGTCCAGCGCAGGAAGATCTGCTGCGTCTCTTATCGGTACGGCGGTGAATCATGCTCGTAGATGCTGCTTTGCCTGATGCGCCTGCGTCGTAACGCCGCCGCGGCCGTTGTTTTCCCTCTACTTTGGGAGTACTAATTCATTGATTCATTAATGAGTGTCTGGCTCGAATGTAAATGACAGTAAAAGCCTAACATAAATTATAACGAACCGTTCACTGTCAGTCCCTGGTAGTATATCGGATAGTACACGCGCCTGTCATATAACGTGCGCGCGAAAGCGGGGTTCGACTCCCCGCCAGGGAGTTAATATTTTTATTCGGTTTATGTCGTTGATCTTTGTTTTCGCCTTTTGCTGAGCACCATTGGTATTGTCCATATCGAGAGAAATTATGGAATGTACCTTAGCATTTCTAAGCGTATGCGATGACTATGGACGGCACAGGCCATCTTTGTATGTGATCTGAATCTGATTTGATACCCCGTGAATGACTGTCTGCGTGCAGTTTGCGTGGGCATTTCGACTTCAGTGATTTGCATCGAACACTCCATGGTGCCGCATTGTATGGATTGAGCTACCAGTGCGCTCCGTCTAGAGGTATGTATGTGATCACCCATCAAGAGTGCACATACATCATATCATCTTGCTGTGTTGAATTTCCCACACGCTTCCCGCCTCCCCGTGTAACCTCTGACAATAACAGGAATTAAGCAGGGAAGAGGGGTAGAATGATATCACATGCCTCTGGTTCTATCTTGAAACTCGTCAGGGCCTCCAAGACAGCCCGGCCAGTCCAAGCCTCAACATCAGCAACCTGCTCAGGCGTAATAAAGTCCTGTGAAGTGCGCGACGCGAACACCATTTGTGCTGCAGCCGCTCTGATCCGCGGCCTCGGTTCGAGCAGGGCACCTCCCAGAGAACTCTCGGATATATTCTCCGGTTGATCTTGGCTTGACGGCGGCGGGGAAGTCGACACGGCCGGCTGCACGGGCAGGGTGCTCACCGGCGGCCATACGATCTGAGGCCGATGGGTGGAGGCAGGCCAGTTGGCGGCGAGGTGGAGGATGTGGAAGGTCTCCATCTGCCAGGATTATTCAGTCCAGATGGTCTGCACGTGGCCGAGCGAAGCGATACCTCAAGGGTGGCCAGGTCAGGGTGCCGCTCCCTCAAGTGGCTAATGAGCCCGTCGTTGTGATCGGGGAAGGATGTCTGCCTACCCTGCGAGGAATAGAAGCTGCACGAGGCTCGACGGCGTGAATGAATGAATTCTGAGGCAGCTCATCACGGACCTGTCAGCAGAAGCATTGATATATTGATCGACAACGCTGCCTTTCAGAGTGGCCGGACGTAGCCTGACGAGTGCATCACGGACCTGGAGCGCAGTTAGCACCTGAAATGTTCACTTGGTAGAATTCCATCAGCAAAATTGACTCGCCGCAAGACGTAATTCAAGGTCAGCATCCACCTGAGGGCACGGTCGATCAGCTGTAATTGAAAAACGATAGCAGGGTCACGTACTGGTTTACTGATTCTATAAGCCGGTTCTTCTGACTGGCCAGTTTGAAAATCGAAGTCGTAATTTCTACTGACGGCAATGCTTGTTCTGGGAACAACCACGGTACCAACGGGTACATCTATTAATGCGCCGCAAGAGCCTAGCCTTCGCCATTGTCAGAGGCTTCACGAAGACCAGGGATGATGCCAGGATGCTATTGACCTAACGACCACCATGTCGCCGCGGAGGCACTCCCTGACCTCTCGCACGAAGAAGTCGGCATTGGGATACCCCATTCCTATGCTCACAATGGAGACAGGAATGCCATTGTAGCGTCCGCTAATGGTCGTAAAACCACGTTCCGAGTGCAGCACGAATGGCTTCGGGGTGCGGTCCAAGTACCCCGCTATTCCATGTGCGCGCGAAGGCGATCCTACAGTGACCTGGTGGCGCAGATCAGTAATTACACCACGGAACAGGCGAGAAGCAAAGAACCTACGATGCGGTTGGCAACTTCTCCTGCACGAATGCCAAGATGGTAGACGCGCTGATCAATTGTCCTGGGGAAATCTGCGACATTTTAAATGTTCAAGTCAAAATCCTGCTTGTGTCTGTGAAAGGCACAAGGCTTACTGGCATCTACTATAAGATCCTTCATCCTTCTTTGAAACGCTTATTCCGCTAATTATTTAGAGAGGAGGGCCCCAAGCCCGCGGAGAAGACCGGGGTACTGATCGAGGTTGCCGATCAGTTTGATGCCTATCCTGTTACACCCTGTGGTCACTACCTAAAGTCACAGCAATTTCCCGTCACGCTTTCCACGCTCACTTCGTACGACATTCCAGCAGTCTCCCCGAGAAGGGTTGAAGAATCATCTGACTCAGGCCCAAGCATCTGTTGGCCGAAACGGCCTGCTGAAGACGGATATGCTTGTCCTAGTCTTGGATAGAGTTTACTGCGGCTGATGGAAATGCGCCGTTCAGCCGGCAAACCACGCGGGAAACGTGTTTAGCCAAGGACTGATGTGAATTTGTCTCCCCGCATACCCGCCCAATAACCGCGACCCGAAATGTTCAAGAAACAACGTACAGATGCTTCCAAGACGTCAACGCGAAGCAGCGCATGTACCCTGCACATTCGACCCGACAGGACTCCAGTCTCAAACGAGCGTTCCTCTGCGTCAGCCTGAGCCCACGTTCCCGCCCAATTACCTCAAGAGCCTTCAGGACCAAGCATGGCTTTCATCTTGCCACGTTATGGCCTTCATCGTGGCACCCGCTCTTGCCCTAATTTCAAGTGTTTGATGCTGTGTGGTCGATCTGATAGGATATCTGGTTCATATCTAGGTTCTATCCTCTCCCTGATGAGTCGTCTATGGAAACAATTTGATCATCAATGATTCATGAAAGCGTTGCGTCCCAGAGAGAATAACCGCAAGACGTTTGCCGTTGGTGTTCGGCTGCACACATCGAGTAATCTGACAAACCCTCCACGGATAGCCTCGCGCTTGGGCAAGGTGATGGGCTGCCCTGCGACCACTGCGCAGAATACCTCACTCCGACTACATGTGGCTTATGCCATCTTCTGGGCGTTCCGACTGACCGCCAGAACGCGCAAGCATTCGACCGAGCGCCGCTTTGACCCCTGTTCCGTTCTGGCATGGACTGGCACCCGCGCGCTACGAGCTTTGATTTTGCTATGGCCAGCGGCTAATTTCCTCCATCGGTCGATGACATCACGTCAAGAATGTTTATCACAAGACCTCTCCGTCACATGTGGCGATTGTGCCTTTTCGTCCAGACTTAGCAGGCGACAGAGGCCTCATGACTATGCATCGGCATTGTGCCCACAAGGACGGTCTCCGAGGCTTTGCTGACACGCCCCAGTGGGACAGGAACGTCCGAGAAACTCAGGTACGTGGGCACCCTCCGGCTTAGCGCATCATCACATGCGCCGTGCATCGGTACACTTGCAGCCTGTCCTGGTCACTTGCTTAGCGATACTTCCATCTTCGACGAAGCGGCACGGTGGAGTAGTTGCTGTTCTCCCTCGATCAAGGCGCGCGGCCGGCGATGTCTAGATTAAAATAATACCCGGACTCTATCTCAGTGGCCGCACGCACATTGCTTCTGCCAAGTGGGCAGACCTGCGAGGAATATCGGCTTTGCATCAGCTCGAGCGCACGGTGCTGCCGCTCTGCTTGCTTCTATGTCCAGGATGTAGCCCCATATCGTCTGCAATCTGATATCGATGACTTGTGGCTTCAGACGCTCTGCCAGAAAAACTTTGCGAGCGTAGCGCAGCGCCTTCGTCATTGCCTTGCCTAGCAATGGAAGCACACTTGTCCGTTACTGGACTACAGGTTGCTCGAAATTGCAATGCGCTTACTGGTCGCACGGTGAGCGGTTTCACCCGTACGCTTTGGGACGGGTTGATCGAATCACTCCAGACTTTATCGAACTGAGCGACCCAAATCAGTCGAACTGTGGTCTGCCCCGTTGCACTGTCGGATGACTTGCGCAATTGGTGAGGTACGGGTGCAGTGAGCTTGACGGACATTCCCGAACCGCTACGATATCACGTCAATGTCAGATGACGTCAGACAAGGAAGGTGCGGTCTGTCTCCGATTTAGAAGCGTTCGTGATACTAGCGCTGCGGCAGGCCAGGCTTTCCACCCAGAGCGTCTGAGTTCATGCCGACCGCCGTACGCGCTGCGGCGTTATGATGGCATCGTGCAGGATGTTTCCTGCGGACTCCCAGAGTCCTTGACATATCGAGCGGGCGGGAGGTCATGCACAGTGCTCATGTTCTGCCCTGTGACCCAAATCATAGCTCTGGGGCGGATTTGGGCTTCTTATGATGTCGTGGAACCTGAACTTGGCACCCACGCTGCAGGCGTGACTACTTCGCGTTCCCTGCAGCCGAGTTGCAGAATCGGTCGTTGACAGGTAGTGCCTATCTCTTGGTCAAGAGAATCCTATTGGCACCGATGGGGTCGATGGGGTGAGTTCGGGGCTAGTACGGGAACACGGTGATTCGCACTGCACAGACGGGACATACCGGCCTAAAGGCGCCCGAAGGAAGTGCACACTTCCTGCTTGCACCGCTCTGTCCACCCACCACAACTTCTATGAGTGGAATTGGACAGAGGGCAAGAGAGTGGACGTTGGGAGCGAACTATCTCGTCTTCCCAAATATGGAGACGTCAGCATCCCGGTCGAGTTCCGCGAATCCTGGATGTTTTCCGCCGCGAAGTAAAATCCCACGCGGAACATTACCTGTGGTCCTGGATCACTCCGATACCCGACTGCTGCTGTGACATCGGCCGTATGCCGTGTCTCGCCTGTTAAAAATACTGTACATCCTTGACCAGAAACGAACTCCTGGAAGTCAACGATTTGTTAACAGAGCGCAGCTGGGCATCATTCTCACATGGTGTTTGAAAACTGCTGCATGTCGTGAGGTTAACGGGCTTGCTCACCCACCTGGCATGTCAGGAGACTTTGTCGTCTTCAGCGCTGCTCCCTGGCGAGAAGAACGCCCGTATCGACACTAGCCGCATCTGGGATCGAAAAGCCTAGACGGCCACCAAAGCAGTAGGCCGCTCAGCAGATCCGGAACTTTTCGACCATTTCGCCAATTCTGGGTAATCCACCTGCATCCACAAGCCCAATTGGCCCAGCATGTTTTGGTGCCCGGCGGTCTCAAGCGCGAACATCAGCCGCTCCGAGGCTTTGAATTGTGACCTGATTTGCTTTTACAAACAATGCGGCTTCTCTTAACCACCTCGGTTTGACCGACACTCAAAATTGACTTCTATAGACCCGCAGATCGCAGTCATCCAGGCGTCCATATCTCCCCCGTCCAATCCTTGGCGGGCGTCTTACATAGTGGACGCTCAGTTCAGCTGATCCCATTCGTACTTGTTCCCGACTGTCTACGTGGGTATCAGCAGCTGGAATTACGAGCCGTCTCTGAACTATCGTACAGGCACCGCGACATTGTGGCCCTCATGAGCTGCTTTCCACCAGGCATATACTACAGCGAACAGGATGAGCCTGCCTCAGCCTACGCTGATACACAACATTACGACAGCCACGAGAGAGAGGGATCGATGTCCGGCTCCGAGAACGGCTCCACCTATGCTTACTTGCCAGGCCTCAAAAGCGGGTCTGAACTGGATGGTCAGTGGACCGTGCTATGTTCAACACTCTTGTAACGTTATACTGCAGTGGATCCACATATGGCGTTGACGTCTCAGACGCTGAATGCAGATGGGACGCCCAAGCGTCCCATGAATGCATTTATGATCTTCGCGCGGAAGAGAAGGCCAGAGATATCTGCGGCCAACCAGATGATGCGCACAGGGGACGTCAGCAAAATCCTAAGTAGAGAGTGGAACACGATGAGTATGGTATGTGGCATGTATACTCCTCCTGAAAATCGTTAATGATCTGCATACAGTCAGAGAAGAAGTTCTATCTCGACCAGGCAAAGAAGCTGAAAGATAACTTCAACTCCAAATACCCCGACTATGTTTATCGCCGTCGACCGAACAACTCGCGCAGAAAACGAAAGCCTGATCCGGATCACGATGCGACGCCAGAGCACCCATCCGCCCTTGACATGGAGGATGCGATGGAGGAAATCTCTCCAATAGGCACCGATGATATTGCAATCGACTCGCAGGGATATCAGTATGGCGTTACGTCACCATATGGCGGACACTCAGACTATGCTTCGTCGCAGTCATCTAATCTTTATTCTAACACGGGAGTTCCTATTTCCCCCCGCTACGGACAGCAGCCGGCTCCTACTACCCATTCGTCTTTGCCGTACTCACTTCAGTCGATGCCAGGAGTCGTCGGAGAGCAGAGACTTCCTCCTATAGTCAACTCCAACACTATGTCCCAAGGATTCCATGGATCCTTGACGCTTGGACACTCGTCCGTTTCGTATCCTTCCTCGGAACCACCTAGCGGATCCGATCTATGGGACGGCAGTAGGACCAATGAGACGAGGACCAGTTGGCCCCTTCTCCCTGCGTTAGACACGGATTTGGCCCGCCAGAGGGCGCGTTCGTTAGCCGGTATTAAATGGTCCGACTCTCCCGAGCTTAGTTACCGCTCGTGGTCGGCAACGACACCATCGACTCCCTTCAGTAGCTCTAGTTCTTCACCCGGTCGCTCTGCCAATGCCAACGCAGCATTCCCAACCTTGACTTCGCCGTTCGTCCCAAATCCTTCGCCGCCACAGTCGGCCGCAGATTCGCTGCAGTCGCCAAGTTCGCGACAGAACATCGCGCCGGAGTATCACTCCCCTTCCTCTCCGCTGGCACATCGCGGCATGGCTTCCTCGGGAAGGAACGGTGATGGTCAGCAACATCGTGGGTTTACTCAATCTAACGTCCTTCCCCTGCCCTCGGCAAATCCGTACCAATCCCACACTGTCTCTAACCAATTTGACCACATTCATTCACAATATCGCACAACACCTGGCTCTCCCTCGCTTCCGCCACCGCTTTTCCCTATTACGACGATGTCACCTCAATCAACCTCGCCGGCGGCTACATCATCGTCTAGCTCGGCGTCGGGACCTGGCTCGGCGTCTAACCTGGGATTTTGGGAAAGGCAGCCGTTCGATGGACGCTAGTGCGGAGATACGGATAGAAATTTCTGCATAGGACAGATACTCACACATTGCCTTTCACTCCCCGTTTGATCTACGTTGCTACCCTGCTATTTATCGCTGTATATGATTACTCTGTGACATCGGCATTTTCAGACTTTATGAACGTTCACGCTGGCTATCACTTCACGAGCATCGCATCCGCATCCATAAAATTAGGCAAGTCAAAACTCGGTGGTATGTCTCAGTCGCTTGATTTCTGCAACCACGACATAACAACTCCACGTACACCGAACACAGTAACGGAATAGAAACCGATCATCATAAGCTGCGAGGAAGGGCTCGGAATTTGTCTCTGTTGTGTCTGGGTGCTCTAGAATCCTAAGATGTTGTGGAGTGAGTTCTGGAATCACTGGCATGCGGTATCATAACTCTAGCGTAATCCGCGGTCTCGCGCGTTCAACCTGAGTCCTGACGGTTCCATCGCAGCAAGACAACCATAGAGCGTCACGGCCAAGGGAGCCCCATGACAGTCCCTATACCAAGCTCCGTGCCGCACAAACCATGTCATTTGTTCCAGACCTGTCATGCCTGAAGCACGAGGAAGTCAAAGCACAAGAGTGTGCGGAAGAAATGTTGAGGCGCTGCAGATTCACCAGCTGATCCCACTTCTGGCTCAGGTGCATGTCCTTCACGGATGAATGAAGATCGTGCCCCCACTGGCGGTACCATCACAATTTCCATACTCAAAGTTCGGGTTCTGGACCGTTGGCGTGCGCGGAAGCCGTCCCAGTGCCCTGACTATCTCCAATTTTCGGACGATCATTGCTTCTGCCTAGATTGGACTGCGTAGCGGACCGTCCGAAAGGAGGCAACTTCGATCTCTCTGAAACGACAGCTTGCATGTCACCGTCTCAAGAAGCAGAACCGTGGTAAACAAGGCACGCTGTTACGGCTGCCACCACGATGTGTCCTGCGAGAAAGCCTCTTTGTACCATGTGGAAACTGTTACACATACTTCGAAGGCGTCTGAGCCGAAAGATGATAATCGTTACAAGCAATGATGAAGTTGGTGTGTGCCGTAGGAAGGTATCTCACGCTTATGGTCATCAGGTAGCCTGATACAGGACAACATACGCCGGCGTGGATTTAAGGGGGCAATTTTCGTGCATAAGCAAACGTTGGCCTCGAACGGTAGCATCACGAAGTGATCGCGCAACCATTAACTCTAGGACAGTGTTGACATAAGACCGAGAACGGGTGCACGTACATCGGAGACTTACAGGTACTTTGCGGCTCACGTGGAAGCGTCACTACATAATATTGCCGGATCAATGCACTTAGAGGGGCGTAGGTAGACATTGGCCCCAGATGTTTCGCAGACTGAAGTTCGGATGCTTTGAGACGATGCGAAGCATCACGAACAGACCACTTTCGAGATGCACCCCGGGCATCGCTACCTGATCGTACACCAACTGGGTAAGTTCTTAGCGGATACGAGAGATGCCACACAATCTCCTGCACCTTTGACTTTCTCACCGCAACACATTCAGCTGACACTGCGTCAGGCACCCAGGGACTCTGATACCGAACTTCAGGGAGAATACAAAACGGTCATTAATGTCACATATATATAGCGGATCTACTCGCTGAGATGTATGCTGCTCGTACTGAATACGGCCTTGATCGCACTGAATTCCGGGTACTAGGTGAGCGGGAAAACTGAGAGAAACTTGTTGAGAGACACGAACTCGGACCGCTCACGGCCCGACGCGCTAAGTGGCGTCCGCCATTAAGGCGCCCGTAACTGCACTTGCCACCCACGCTCTCTAATAGATATGGCTGCTTATGTGTCGCCCGTCGCAGACTCCGCTACCATCTTCAAGGATGGCTTGTTCAATGGGAAGGTTCTGTTCTGCACAGGCGGCGGTTCTGGTATATGCAAAGGCATGACTGAGGCGGTGGTATGTCAACCCTTGCCGGTGTCGCGAGCATGTCCGAGTTTGACAGAATTTACAAGATGCGCCACGGAGCAAACGCGACAATAGTTGGGCGAAAGTATGTTTTACGCAATCATCAACTATTGCCGCACACATACCTTCCCTTGTGCAAATAGACTGGATCGCCTCATCGCTAGCGCCGATGAGCTGGCCAAGACAACGGGCAGACAATGCCTCGCAGTTCGAGGCGACGTTCGCGAGCCTGATCAGCTGAAAGATGCTGTTGCCAAGACGATTGAAAAGTTCGGCAGAATTGACTTCGTGATCTGCGGTAATGCAGCTGGCTGATAAGGAGTATTCATGCCTGTTGCTTACGCGCAGAGTGGCAGGTGCCGCGGGTAACTTCCTTGCTCCCATCTCGGGCCTCTCAGAAAAGGGGTTTAAGACTGTTATTGACATTGATACTGTAGCTCTACTTGTCAACTTAAAGGTGCTCGATATTGACCTACGACTGTAGATTGGCACATACAACACAATTAAAGCAACACTGCCCTACGTTAGGCAATCTAAGGGCTCGTACATCCACGTCAGTGCCACCCTACACTACAAAGGTCAGTCTCTATGGCATGATATTACATCATACTGACTGAATCGCTAATAGCAACCCCATATCAAATCCATGTTTCTGCCGCTAAAGCAGCAGTCGACGCCGGTTAGAGAACACCTCCATTTAGGGCTGCCGCCTTGTATTGACAGATTGCTTTAGCCTCTGCTGTTCTAGCAGTAGAAGAAGGTCCCTGGGTTAGCATGATATCAACTATGATACTAGTTGGCGTGTGAACTGACCCACTTGACAGGGTATACGCTCCAATGTGATTGCGCCCGGACCCATCGCGGGCACGGAAGGAGCCGAGCGTCTTATTACAAAGGGGCACGATGGCGACGGCTGGGCTCAGCTACCTGTGGGACGATTGGGGCACATCAAAGACATTGCCAATGCCACAGTGTTCTTATTTAGCGATGCCGCGAGTTTCATCACCGGTCAGGTGCTGGTGGTAGATGGAGGCAGCGAGCATCTGCGAAGCGTAGGCCTACCTTACCCTCAGGCGATGCTGGATCCAGCGTCCGTGCAGAATATGATCAAGCCTCGCCTCTAGCGAGTCTATGATGTTAATTGCAATGTAACTGTAGCTTGTGGCTGTCTCCATAGCGATCACGGATTGTCGGATCGTGAATGTGAATCCTTGACAATACTCAGTACCTCGGTTATAGTATCGCTGCATCTACACACTACCCTCGGCATCGATTGCGCGAGATTGTGTTGAGAACCTTGCTCGTCGCTCGGACATTGATTAGTAACAGCCGTCATAGATCTCCGCACATTGAAGTAACTCTCGATCTCAATTCAGTAACAATGCCATTTACGCCCCTTAAGGCCAAGTGATCTTGGCGCTGGGGCTCTATCGTGGCGGCAGGTGACATTAGGAAGCCGTCCGGCTAATCGCGAGAACTGCAAAAGTTATTTCGATCTACCGTATCTAATTCAAAGTGCCTGAGCATTCAGTCGACCTAATGCAGATACGATTGAGAAAACATGCTGTGGAGCCGATCTAACAGTGACGACAGGCCCATGCACAAGACTCGAGGATCAGGAAAAGGAACATAGGCTGCCAGAACGAGCACGAGAAGATACACTCGGCGTGATCACAAGACCAGTTCGAGCGCGAATACCCTGGGATTGGAAGAACTTATACGACGATGAAGCCGATACGAGGTCAGGACGCTCATGCAGAGCGGCCTAATTTGACGCTACCTTGGATGAGTAACGGAAGCACCTTGCGCGGTCATGAGGATGTGCAAGCTCGGAGCAGGTGACCGGTGTGCGATGCAACAGAAATGCTCCCGTTTCCAGAACCACAGTCATCACCGGGTCTAACCAAGAGGGCGGACACTCCCATGCCGGACGCGAGCTCTGTAGTCACGGATGCGCCGATTCTAGTCGTAAAGAGCTGGAAAGCCGCTAGCCATATTCAGGAGACGGTGATTCAGCATTACTCCGCCTGGAGTATGGATGTTTAGGTGAACGTGTGAGATCAGATCAGCTCCAACTAGATCAAATTGCGGAAACTCAGGAAAGCAGAATGCGGATCTCCCGATGGCAGCGTATTAGAGCATACGAGTGAAGCAGGGAGCCTCAAAAAGGAACCAGATGTACTGCATTTGGGGTATCTGCGCGTACTTCCAGGAGACTTCAAGCAGATACATACGGTCAGGCTGCCGATATCAGATATTTGTTTTCATCGTTGACATTTCTGTCCCCCATGTAAGCGAAATTGAGCGATACGAGAAATCCGGATGTTTGGATAGCTTTCTGAGGTGTCCCCAAAAGCGCGAAAGCACGAGGATTCAACAACAAATTAGCACGATACAGCTTGACAATGTCGGATTTTGCCAAGAGGAATCCACGAGCAGAGTCTGCCATATCTTTACAATCCAGGGTACATGTGTGTGCCTTACGGACCAGCGCCGATGAGAGCTTGTCCTGTCAAAATGAAGAGATCAGTCATCGGATACGAGAAGAATCCACGGCCGAACTGATGGCCCGCGGATTGCTTGCGGTCGGGGCGGATTGTCTGGATATTCCAGACTCTCGCACATGCATGTGGGACGAAGAGAAGTTGCCTCAGTGGGCTCGACCCTCGGCATTGCGCGATGCTTCGGAATCAGCAAAACTCGTGCACTTCGGATCGTTCCACGTAAAAAGTGTGGAGACTAGCATCATGAGCACTGTACCCGTCGACATCTTGAAGCCTCGGAAGAGTAAGATGGAGTCTGATGCGCTGAGATGGGAACATCGCTTCATCAGAAAGTCCAGAAAGTTCCAGCGGTAGAGCGTGACAGCATATCTTGCTTATCGTTCCCGCATCGTCACCACGTAAGGCTTGTAGAGCTGTATATAATACCTGGGCCACAACAGTCCTTGGATTTTCTGTGAAGCCTGACAAGCAGCATTGTACTGGTTGTCTATGAACGTGAAGCTATTTGCCAGCGATAGTCTAGATACGCGCGAACTACATACAAGCGCAATGATCAATGAGCTAATTGGTAGAAGCCGCGCAAATGTCGAGATATGAGTTGCAATCGAACCAGGTTGTAAGAGGAACGCACATCTTCTTTCGCTATCAGTGGATTGTTGTTTCATAAGCAACCAATCCGATTCCTCGAATTCCAGAAAGTGAGGTTATCCTTATTGATTGTGAGGTTCGGAGGCTCGGAGATGGTGAGATCAGCCATACTGTCTGTGTGCTTGAAGCTTATTGACAAGCAACAAGTAGGTCTTTAATTCGTCAATGTCAGTCGGAGGGTGGCGGTCCGGTCATCGTTCACGATAGGAGCAACAGTTCAACTTTTCTAAGGTGAAACAATGTTTACTGGAGGGAGGAACAGTCGGTGTGACATCATAGCACCCCCACAGCTCTGTTGAGACGAATGCGCCGGCGAAATCAACGGTATGCACCATTGACCCCCTCAACAAAGTTTAGGTGGGGAGCTTGAGTCTCTGACACTACAGGTATTGCATATTGAACCTAATCCTTTGTTGAAATCGCCCACAACTTTTATAGGTGGGCTACAAACGACCAGAGGTTGGATAGCACGAGATATCTCAAAAAGGCAGGTGTGTGGAGTGCACCAGCAGCTGCAGCCAGCCAGCCACTACAGGTCATGAGTTCGTTCCTCGCTCGCTCTCACCTTTGTTCCTGGATGCTGTTTTACGGCATCATGCTTCTGAGTGGAGCAGCTGATGGCGATCTACGTCTCACATGCGCACGGTCATCTCCTAATGAGCTCAGGTCTCGTGGCGATCGGAGTCATGAACCGGGAACATTGAAAAATGAATATGTTAGGTATACCGCGGTAACTGCCTGCACCTGACGGCTAACGGTGTGTTCTCGCTAGAAAAGCACACTTCCCATAAATCCTCACACTCGGTCAATGTTATAGACCGCTTCCATAGCCACGCGGATGTCAAACCAATGTTGCATATTTAACGGTATGATGCGAAGATAGGTGACATGATCCCAGTCAGGTTTATCGTATATGTCTGCGTGTCCAGGTACGCCTGCTCGGATACAATCACTACAGGGAAACTGTTATCAAGTGCTGATAATCCCACGATCCCAATTTAAAGCGCCTCTCGGGGCTGCAATAGACGTGATTTGCCAATAATACACCGCAGAATATCTCTATGGTGCTGTACAGTTTCCTCAGAACGGTGGCTAAAGCTGGGCAGAAGCCTGGAGTACCGACGAGGGGCAGAAATGACATTTACTGAGGATGTCCGTTACTAGTCGCTCAACGAGGGCAACACGTAAACATAATCTCCGATGTCCGGGAACTCCCCAGCTTGGCCCCCAACAAATTAGGCGACCGTGGCGCCAGCATAGCTCGCTCATTTCTGCAGTAGCCACTCCCTGGGTTGTGGACGTGTATACAGCAGTCTCGTCCTTGATTTCACTATGTGTTACTGGTCATCTCTCTCTCTCTCTCTCTCTATGCAGTACACGCCGGTACTCCTGTGTTGATCTCTATACTACGGCGACGCAACTGCTCTCATGGACTTTCCTATCCAGAAGAAATCACTGACATGAATGTAATGCTACCATTTCCTCTTTTTCATGTTCGTGCTTATGGTCAACCGTCTTAAGGGACCACCGGCCTGAATCTGGGGGAAATGGTACTGTCAGGACATCGAGTCCCCATATCAAACTACATAAAATTCAACTGCGAGGAAATCAGACGCAGCATAAAGGCCGCTGAGTACGCACCGTTCGTCTTCTGAGATTGCTTGGTGCTCGTGACTGGGGTGCAGATCGCACATCTCCATGCGGGAATTTCTCGACTGGACGACCTTACGATCAGTGATATCCACCGCTCTTGCTCCGATGGGCTTGTACGCCGTGCAACAGCATCATGCTTCGCCTTCTGCGATCCACGTCATTGCGGCCGAACAGGATCTCCTGCTATTTGTCTCACGTTTATCTTCGGTACATAAGGCCGATCATGCTTCGTCGGTGGCATAACCGGTCTCGTTGCTCCGCAGGGTCTGGCCACAACGAAGCTAACAAGGGAATGTACCGGATCGTACCGATTGACCTTTCTTGAAGCATGTTGATATACCTACCACGCCGGCATCATACTGCATTGCATTGTCGATGCAAAATCAGGCCGGGACGAGACGACGATATAGCGAGAGGAGAGACGAATTTTGTCAAGTAGGTATGCATATTGTATACAGTCTTACAAGCTCTGGATTCAGTCGCAATGGATTCTATCGGTTCTTGTCGCGCTCTAGGGTAACCCATGGTAGAACCTATCGCTCCCCGTGGCGATCAGTCTGAGAGCGTCCAGAACATCATACTCGTCCAAGCAGGATTTATGAGGGTGAGGCTTTAATGCCGCCGAATGCCTAGGCCACGAACTATCTGCGCTGTATTCTTCTGATGTTACTACTATGCGAGCTTAATGGGACCGATAGCTCATCCCTCAGGCTGCAGTCTCTCCCCAATCGAGTATACACCCTAGATGTCTGTAAAACATGGTCCGCGCGAATGGCTCTATTGGCGCATTATTACGACGCCCAGATACTTCACCCCAGAAGGCCAGCGTTCGCTGTATACTGGTGCAGGTTAAGTCTGGCCGAATGCAGCTCAGAGCATCAGCCTATTCATCAACGTTTAGTGGCAACTCATGATGTGTCATAGACTGTTAAAGGGAGGCGTCCTCGCCCGCTCCGCTGGCTGCAGCCATGTCTTCTGGTCGGAGACCTCAGATACTAAGAATTTGGTCACAGGGAAGCGACCAAAACCGGAAATCTAGTTCACCGTGTAAAAGGGGTCACGTCTCCCGTAATAACATGCGGTCAGCTGAGGTTGCTCCGTTCGGATTGTGACAATGCTGACGCATGTGCGTGGTCAGACTGGAAACTTAATATTCCGTAACCCCATCCAGTTTTATATGACCTCGTCATTGAACGTCCCGGATGGAGGGTAGGAGACTTCTGCCGATGTTATTGCCTTGTTAAAAAAAACTGAACATCATAGGTATAAAGTGTTACGCGACGATTTGAGGAACGAGATGAATGTCACGGTCGATGGCATACTGAGCATGGCATATGGTGCCGGAGAACCTGCTGGAAGCCCCGGGTTGGTCAGCTTGGGATCAGCGCCGGAACTCAATTGGACAAAGCATAAACGGACAGCGACACATTTGCTATGATTCTCTGTACTCTCTTGCGCTAGTCACGACCTCGGCCATGTGTGAAACGGAACGGCATGTTATCCATGCTGTCCGTTTCATCTCACTCAATCCTCGAGGGTGCAATGGAACAGAGGCATATCTATCTCCGTCGTCCGTCGGAAGTATCTCCGAATGCACTCTGCTGTGACCGAGTGCTTGACGTCCCCGTGTCTGGCAGACCATACCTTACGACATCTATTTCAAATCCTTCACAGCAATGGGTATCGGATTACGCCCCAGGTGACGTGAATTTCAAGCTCGGTAGTCTCTAGTCTGACATCGTGTTGTGTTTAGCGCAACACCGGTTGAATATGTCGCATAAGGTATCACTAGTAGGTTCGTACTGCCAGCTCTACCCAAGCGAACTTAGCTAGGTACTATGCTTCGGGAGTCTCGTCAACCTATTACTGCTGTATCACCGTCTTCTTGCAGAAAGCTTCACCGCTGCGATAAACGTGTCCGAACGCCTCTTATTCTTGGTAGACGGTAGACCATCCAGATATCGAAGAAGTATGGGAGGAAGCGCTGTAAGTTTATGTCGTTTTATGAAACCGCTTCTAGACCTAGTCTTACCTAGTAAGAAAATAGTCATTCGGGCGATGAAGAAGTTGAACATTCAGAGTTGAAATGAACCAGTATACGGCTGTAACGGAATATAGGAACACGTCGTATTCTCATGCGTCGCACCATTGTTGACCTTCGTGGCGGATACCGCAGCGCTGCGGCGTCGGGGCACCTACATTCATCAAAACAGGGAATACCCGTGATACTATTACGGCTTGATAAGTGTTCACTTATCATTCTCAACTGGAAAGCATGTACAATCTATAATCTAATCAAGCAACTGTGGTGTGACGATGCCCTTGTGCTCGTTAACAAAGCGCAACATAAACGAGCAATATACACATCATCAGGGAGGGTGGAGATGTACTAAAGCTCTGGGTTAGGGGTGCTTGGCGGCAAGCACTCAGCGTCGTAGCCGTCAGCAAATTTATTCGGACCAACGATGAGTCACTAACGAAGCCAACTTAGCCATTATATTCATACTATGCAATCAACATGCCAATCTGAGCCGCGCTAGTCTCGTGGCTGCTGCTGCTCGGGAGAACCCGAGTGGGGTGCGAAAAACATATTGCAAGCAGCCACTGTACAAGGTCTGATGGGTTAAGGTCTGGAACCGAGACTAGAGCCGCGCGTACTTGAGGAAGGAAACAAGCTCGATTTTGCTATCAGTGAGATAAAATTCAGCGCGACATGTACAGTGGCTCGTGTTTCCCCCGATGATGCAATACTGCAGCTGAGGATGAAACGCGCCTCGTCGTCCGTGATCATGAAGAATCACTGTAACTACCAAAGCAGGTAGGCGACCTGCCATCTTCGAGCTGCACGTGAGTTGACGCCGCTTCCTCTTTGGTTGTCGCCTTTTACGGGTTTGTTCTCGTCCATTGTGCTCGGGATCCAAGCTGTTAGTCTACAGGATTCTGAACTTGCTGCACAACATAAACTTGGAGGCTTTGAGTTTATCTCAAGCTTTACCGATTACTCGTGGGCTATCAGTTTCTTCGATCTTACGACGGGGCAGCATGGCGCAACAATCACGTTTGAATGAGGCTCTCTCAAACCTGGATGCAAAGCTCGAAAGACTTTGTTCACGCGAGAATGAAGCGAGAAGCATTCTACAATTTATAATCGAGGAAAGGCGTGCATTAGAGGCAGAGCGTCTCCATCTTCAGAAGCAACACAGTCCCTTCAACTTATTACCAACCGAACTACTACTCGAAATATTTTGCTCATACGTTCACTTTGTAGGCGACGCGATGATCAGCACAGACTCAAAAACCTTGGCCACTTTCTGCAGACGCCCAATTGTACTCACCCAAGTATGTCAGCGGTGGCGTGAAGTGGCACTGTCTGCCTCGATGTTATGGACCCGTATCTACCTCGATAACCCCGACAATGCTGCAGTTTTTTTCAGAAGATCTGGGAGCCTTCCACTTGAAATATTCGGCATCAACATACCTGCTCTGTCGCAGACTTCTTTGGCTATGTTCTCCTCGCTTGTCCTTGGTTCGCTGCCCCGTTGGCGCTCATTGAATTGGGGTCTTTCGAGCTCGCAGATATTGCAAGAACTGGTGATATCACTAAACTCTTCGGCCCCACTTCTCCATCTACGTGTGCTTAGGCTGACACAAGAGCATCAGTTCTGCTTTATCCCGGATGAGGATAGCCTCAAGCCATCTATTATTTCATGTCTGGCGGTATCTGCCCCTGCCATATTCCCCGTCCTGGAATGTCTCTATCTTGGAAATATCGCAATCTCAGACCTTCCGCCTAGCATGTTTCCCTCTCTCCATACGCTCGAACTGCACTACCCGACTAAGAACTCCACAGGAGCGCATCACATGTTCTATATGTCGGAGCTTTGTGCGCTACTGTCTCGGGCTCCGAACCTCTCTGATATTTCGTTGAATGTCGCTGTGCCTCTGGTGGACGTTCATGTCCATGAGTCACCTACCATTCCCGATGCACATAGCACAAGTTCACCGTACCATTCGCGTCGATCCCCGCATGTTGTCAAGACTTTGGTTTTGCCCCGCCTACATCGGCTTGATTGGAATCTCGCACCACCTAAAGACGCATGGCTCCTGTTCAAATTTATCGACCCACGCAGTCTGCGATTGCTAGAAATCTGCCTCAACAGAAGTGGCGTGCGCTGGCCTCAGCTGGACTTGGACATGGCTCTTGGCGACATCCCTGTGGTACAATTCTCGCAACTAGAAGAATTGCGGCTTGAATGTGTCGACACAGAGGGGCTTTCTACGTCACTCAAGAAAATGAACTTCCCAGCACTTCGGAAGCTCAATATCTCCTTCCTCCCGCCAGCTGCGGTCGGGCCGAAGAGCACGCACCTGCCCCGACACGAGTCGATCTTCCGCGAGCCACGCCTCCCCAATCTTACGCACTTGTCCCTCTCACGGTTCTCGCTCGACAAGGACAATATGAAAATGATGCTCAGATATTTGCAGGCGCTCACACATCTCACGCTGGACTCGTGCCCCGGCGCGGGGCCCGTCGTCTGTTCGCTATCGGGTGGGGCCTGTGCCAACTCCCACGTCAGCTCCACGCGAACCTGGACGTGCCCCCGGCTGCAGCACCTCAGGCTAGTGTGCTGCCCCGACGTCCGCTTCCGCTGCCTCAGCGGCATGGTCCTATTCGCGGAAGGTATGCTCCTCGGACGATGCTGGCGGCAGCGTCGTACTGCTTGGCAAAGGCCGTCAGTTCGACGTTTGCTACCTCGCGAGTGGTGAAACCCCTCAAAAAGACGGCAATGTCGCACAGCGGGTCGGCGCCGAGCACGCCTTACGGCAAGGGGCATAATAGCGTCATGTCTGCCGCTGGGACAAGCGCGTCGCCAAATGGCAGCTTACTGTCAGAATGGAACCCGTACGCGATCCTGAAGCCCTCGTGTCTGGTCACGATATACATCGCGAGCTGCCCGCGCATTTCGGAGGCCGAGGCTATGTCGCTCAAGAGCACAAATTGGGGCGTATCCGATGTCACCTATTATCAATAAGTAACGTCAGTTCAGGTGAGTCCATTCCATATCCATGACAGGTGCACACAACTCATTTTCCCGGTAGAATACCGCAGCAGCACCTTCTCATGATTTGTTTCTGTACCTCGCAACGGCCTGGTCACGCTTGCGCGAACGAGCCTAATACCCCGCGATACCTACGGCAAGGTTTCACTAGTCCCCTTTCACGATTTTTCCGCAGGACTGTTCGCTAGAGCCTATCACATTACTCCGTAATTTCAAGCGTTCTGATTATATGCATCACCGAGCAATTCGCATCCCAAAGTTGACATCCATCTTTTGACGGTTACGTACCCATATCGGCATGCCTCTTGACTTCCCGTCTTGCTATCCTACGAGAGATAAAATCCATAATCGATTGCATTGTCAGAGGCGCACGTACAGTATGTCTCTACACAACTCGCGAGACGAGAGCAGCGAGGGATTACGGAAGTGGCACGCAGATACCCAAAAGTGAGGACAGGGAAGGGGATGAACGGTCGCGAGCAGTAGACAGAGACACACGGCATTTGGACTGGAGATGGTGAATTGAAGGTGAGAATACACTGCGTATGGATGACGATTACGCCACGCCTTCGTATAACGCGGAATGATGAGAGCAATCTCGAGAAAGAGGGAAGCGATCACTGCTGCTTGCACTCTTCAGGGTTGACGTTGTTGTTTCCCGCTCCTGCGCCGCGTCCCTTGGGGGGACCGCGCCGCCTGGCTGGGACCTCCTCCTCAGATTCAGAGTCCTGAAATGAATGGGATATCCATCAGAGCCCGCGGTCAATCTGGCCAGTGACAAGAACGTACGTCGGAGAAGCGGTCCTCCTCATCCTCCTCATCATCATCGATGTCCTCAAAGTCATCATCTTGTTCGTCAAAGTCCTCGTAGTCGAGCGCCTTGCCAGTAAAGTAGTCGACGGCGCGAGGAATGATCTGCTCAGAACGGCAATAAGCGAAGAACATACTATGGCTCGTCAACGTTTACTGACCTTCTCCTTAATGTCCTCGCCAATTTGGTAATCAACCTCCAGCTTCTCCTCAATCTCATCCAAGTCCACTTCATCATCTTCATCATCCTCGCTCGGAGGCTCCGGTGGGCTGAAGAAGTTGAAGAATGAGTCCGTTGGACGAGCCTTGCGGATCAGACGTGTCCGGTTGGTGTCTAACACGGGGATCCCAGAAGGTAAGTAGAGGCGCTACTCTCCGGGACAACCGCCACTCACTCTTATTCCGTTGTTTCTTGATCTCGTACTCCTTAGTGAGATCCTTGTCCTCCTTCCACTTGATATCCGTTCCGATCGCACGATCGTACATGAAGTCGCCAGAGTATCCGACCTCCTCCTGGTAAAGATAAGTCTTTTCGAGCACCTCGTTCTCGAAGTACTCGTTTGGCGAAAACACGAACGAGAGCTTGTATCCGGGCTTGTCAGTGAGATACGAGAGGCGGATGTCGACGAGGTGCTTGAGCGCGCCTGCATCCCGGTCTGTGATGATGCCCGCAAGACCGACGTGCGTCCGGAGCGCGGTAAGCCAGAATTCGGGGATCGCGGCGGCAGGCTGTCCAACAACGTCTTTTGGGAGGGGCTTGTAGTCGGGATCGTCCTTGGCGGACTCTTTCTCTCCGACTTCGACCTCTTCGGGAGTCGGCTGGGCCACCCCGGTGATAATCGCATGCCTGCGCTCAAACAGCGGCTTCTGCAACTCAAGATACTGTACGCAGATGGAGAATCGCATCCGGGCACATCAGTCCGAGAGGTTTTTTACACACCTTCTTCTCGAGCTCAAGACACTCGCGCTTGTACTGGTTCTGCAGCTCGATTTGCTTGACCTGCACTCCTTTCAGCGCCTCGACGCTCTTTTTCACGGGGGCGGGCAGGTTTTCGACGTATCCGGAGCTCCTGCCGATAAGGCTAGCGAGCCTTCCGTGCACCATGCCGAGCATCGCGTTCTGGATGTTGGACGCCTCATCCTCCTCTTGTTCATTGTCCTCACTGATGTCCGGGACCGTCGGGCGCGAGAGACCGGCTGCGATGGGCGCGTGGGAGAGAGGCGTGTTTTGTGGGGTCGGCGCGGTCAGATCGACCTGGTTGAAGGGGATGTTACCGGACATGATGGGCAACGGCGACGGTGGCAGAAGGAAAAAAGCAGTGAAGTCGCGCGCGGAGGCAGAGGCCTGTGGCTGGAGGCGGAGTTTGAATGACTTCGTTGCTGCAGTCGAGGTCTAGACAGCGGCCGCTCACCTCGACGCTCCGCGCACCGCTGACGCTGCAGCCAAGGCCCGCAGGGCGAAGGGCCCGGAATATATTGTACAATCGCTACAATTTATGTGCGCTTTCCTACACCCGCTCGAACACGTACAGGTACGCGAGCTGCCGTAGCTCGTGCACGCTCTCCGCGTCTGCCTTGACCACCTTCTCGTCATTGAACAGCACCCAGCTTTCCCCACCGACCGCGGGACCGTCTACACGGATGTGCGCCACGTAGTGCCCCGAGTGCACGGATGGCCCCTTGTGTGATATGAATGCCTTTAGGCGATACTTGGCAGGGAGCTCCGACGAGCCTCCCACAGTAGCCTTTGGCGCCTCACTAGCAGCGCTCGGCGCGGTGTCCTCGCCACTGTCCTCGGGGTGCGAGAACAACCATTCGACCGCACGCTCTGCATCTCCACCCTGTCCAGGCCAGATCAAGACCAGTTCCAGGGTAGATAGAGCGGGGCGGACGCACCGTCTCACGCAGGGCCTTGCGCGCCTGCGCCTGTGTAAAGCCCATCTCCGCAAGCATGCTCACCTGCTCCTGCGAAGGCTCCGGCGCGGCGCTTCCCGACCCCGGCGGCACGATGGGGGCGTCAATGTCTGCGGCATTATGTGAGTAATGGTGACGCAGGCGCATTCATGCTGCATTCTCACCGGGATCGTCCATGTGGGCAAACAGCCACTCCATAGCCGCCTCTGCATCACTGTTGCCTGTCGCCAGTAACGCCTTTTGGCAACGCACGGTGGGGAAGCCCATTGCCTCGAGTTGCGCCATGGCCGCTGCGTCGAATTCCGGGAGGCCAGAATTACCTGCAGGTGTGGCCAGAAATACACCACACGTCATGGTGATGCAGTGAGCTTCGTATTTGTGATAATAACAGGGGCCGGACTGCACCCGCCAGCCCGACAACGTGAACATGGATGCGCACCTGGTTTGTCATCGGGAAGCTCCGTCTCGCCGGGCTGCACACCCCGCCCCAGATATTCGTCCAGCTGCAGCGTGTCCGCGACGGCCAAGGGAATGTCTAAGCGAGGGGAAGGGAAGCATGAAGCGTGAGTCGCGCGGTCTGGCACGTAACAGAAAGCGCACCAAGCTTCGAGGGGACCCAGTTGACGAGCTGGAACTTCTTTGCATGCACCACGAGCACCTGCGGGAACGTTGCGAACCTCGATCGCCTGCGCGAATTTTGTGGGTGAGGTGAGTCGAGAAGAGATCGAGTCAGTGCGTCATGGGGAATGAAGACCGACCTTGTGGCGATCACGTTCTTCTCGCAGGCGGGGCAGGTGTACTCGAGCGCCTCCGTTCCCGTGAGGGTCTCGAGGCACTCTCTGAGCTGCACTTCCTCATACTGCGTCTTCCCCTCTGCGTCCTTCCCTTCTCCCTCGCGGGCACAGACACGCTCACCGCGTCCATCTCGTCGACACGGTATCGCACACGCTTGCACTCGCCGCACTCGAGGCGCTGCTCCATCCCAAACGAGAACACGCCCGTCGGCTCCTCCCTGCCCGTCCGCTTGGCGTCCCGCCGGAGCACAGTGAGGAGGTGCACGAAGAACTCCTCCGCGTCCTGCTGGCGCATCGTCGCGAACTCCTCGTGCCCGCGCCCGACGAGCTCCTTGAAGCCCGACGGGCGCACGCCCTCCTGGAACAGCGGCGCGGGCGAGTCGTGGGCGAGCGGGTTCGTCTCCTTCTCGGGCAGCGCGGACGCGGGGCGCGGGTGCGCGTAGCGCCCGAGAGCAGCCCGTCCGCGAGCTTGTGCATCTGGCAGTCGACGCACGCCGCGGGCAGCGGCTCCGTGCACGCGGCCCAGTGCGCCGCGGCGGTCGGGAGGTAGCGCGTGCGGAACGCGGGGAGCGCGAACACGGTCTGCAGGACGGATGCCATGTAGCAGCTGCCAATCGCGCGGGTGAGCTGCTAGCGCGCGACGGCGATAGGATAGACATGCCTGTTTCCGAGATTGGAGAGCCCGGTGAGGCCAGGGCCGAAGACGGGCTCCAGCGCCTTGCCGTCTTCGCCCGTGAGGGAGAAGTCGAACTTGAGGTTCTGTTCGATTTGCTGCGGAACGATGCCGTTGAGGATCAGCGGGCTCAAGGAATAGATGCGGGCTCACGAGCTCAGTCATCGACTTCTCCGTCTTCGTCTGCGTCTGCACGTTGATTCCGAACGTAGCGAGATGCGCGGCAAGCTCGGGGTCTGCTTCGCGTCGTTGCACGTATAGCAATATATGTCTGATAGGCAAGTGGGCACAATACGGCGAATGCTCTGTGAGATGACCTTACCTGCGCTGCCTTCGGGCGTAATGGTACCCAGTTTGACGCTGACAGGGTGCCGGGTCTCTTCGTAGTGCTGCAGACCGTGGCCATTCCCTCCAAGCCCCCAAACTGCTGTCGCCCGCACCCAAGAGAGCCACAAGTGAGACAATAGCCATAATTTCTCCTTCAGGAAGCATTTCAAGCAATGTGCTAGACCTGAAGCAGGGATAGGCCCCGTCGCGAGCTGCTCCAGAGTCAGCGTGTGCTCGCACGCGATGATCTCCTCCTCCCAAGCTTTGACCTCGGACTGCCGCGCTGACGAGAGGGATTGCATAACGCCATCGCTAAGCGTCTCGACGTGTGGGTCTGCGGATGCGTCGGGGATCTCGAGCCCGTCCTCAGGATCGCACTCCCAGCACTTGAGCACGGTCTTGAACTCGTACTTGTCCTCGTCGCGGTCTTCGACGATCGCCAGCTTTTGCAGCTTCGCCGGCGGCTCTTCTTCGTCTGCCTGTGCGCACAGTGGTCACTACGGCGAGAGGTGGCGGATGAACGTCAGGTGCGTACGCGCTTGGTAGAGGGTTTCAGCTTGCGCTTGATGTTCAGGGTGAATTTGTGACCCGACTTCTGGGCGTGTATGCGGGCATGGTGTCGATCTCTGTCCAGACACCCTCCGTTGAAGCAGACCAAGCAAACGTCGATACCCAACGGATGATCCTGCGCTTCTCAATGAATATCCTTGAACAGCGGCAGGAGGACGGAGCGTACCTGGTTGTCGAAGCACTGCGTGCACTCTTCTCTGTGCACAGACTGAGACAGCCTGGGTGGCTGCAGACGAGCTATCCCGCTAATGTGGCTGCACGACGCCATGCTTGAACCCTTCAGTCGGTATAGTCAGCGATGGACGCGGTAGTGGCGCGCCAGATGGGATCATACCTACTCGATTGGTGGGCCGCTTGTGGGGATTATTATGTTTCTATCGTTGAGTTGTATATCGATACAACACGATCTATGAGCCGTTTGCGACTGGGATGATAGTGGCTTTGAACACAAGCCGTGCACGGAGATGTACGCGTCTTGATCATTTGACGCCCGAGTGCTCGCTAAATAGGCACGTTGCACGTGACGGCGCCAGATCGCCGATCCAAAAATCTGCTACGGCCTCGTCGCTGTCCTTGACCTCCTCCTCGTCGCATTACCATGGCCGCTCAGCCCAACGGCACCGTAGACGCGCCAATCGAGGTCTCTCTGATTCCGACCGTTGTCGGCATCAACTTTGGTAACTCCTACGCGTCCATCGCAGTCCTCACGAAGGTATATGGCAGACCACTAGGCTGCATCGACCGTGTTAATCCCGTCTCCTGCAGGAGGGTTCTGCGGAATGCATTGCCAATGAGGATGGAGAGCGCCAGATTGCCTGTGCGGTCTCTTTCCACGGTGAAGAGATCGTGAGTGCGCCGGCTCTTGCTCCGTACGATGTGCCAATGTCTTTGCTTCCAGTACATTGGCAACCAAGCGAAGCACCAGCTCGTCAAGAACTCCAAAAACACCATCACCGGTTTCCGCAACCTGCTCGGCAAAAAGTACGTGCGCGATCTCACCGTCCCGGATCACCCTGACACCCCTCCTGCAGATTCTCCGAAATCCCGTCGGACAAGCCCTCCGTGTCTGCGCCTGTGATCCAGCACCCCGAGCAGCCTGATGTCGCCGCATACAAAGTGCAAGTTCTCCAAGCAGCCCCGTCGCCTCTCCCGACCACCGCCTCGAATACCCCCGCTGCCTCGAACGCCGCCACTCCGCGCTCGGAGCCTACCCCCGCCGAGCGCATCCTGACCGTCTCGGAGGTGACGACCATCTTCCTCAAGTCGCTCGTGCAGTCTGCAGAGGACTTCCTCGGCAAGAAGGTGCAGGGCGCCGTGATCAGCGTCCCCGCGTGGTTCGAGGACGCGCAGCGCGCCGCGCTCGAGCAGGCCGCGGAGGACGCAGGGCTCACGGTGCTGCAGCTTCTGGAGGAGGCCGCGGCCGCCGCAGTGACGACGACGACGGACGCAACCTCGAGCGGCCTCCCGGCGGACCGCACGCAGCTCGTCGTGGACCTGGGCGCGTCCGCGCTCGAGCTGCACCTGCTCTCGCTGCGGGAGGGCCTCGCCTTCTCGCGCGGGACGCTCTCTGACCGCGCGGTGGGCGGCGACGCGATCGACGACAAGCTGATCCGCTTCTTCGCGAAGGAGTTCACGAAGAAGACCAAGACGGCGCTCGCGGTGTCGCCCGCGGGGGGCGCGCAGGACGCGCGGGCGGAGGCGAAGCTGCGGCTCGCGGCGGAGCACACGAAGCGCACGCTGAGCGCGTCGCCCGGCGCGGCGACGTGCTCCGTCGAGTCGCTCAAGGACGGGCTCGACTTCGCCGGCACGATCACGCGCCTGCGCTTCGACATGGAGGTCCGCGCGGTGTACGACGCGGTGCTCGCGCGCGCGCGCGAGCTCGTCGATGCCGCGGGCGCGGACCTGCTCGACGTCGACGAGGTCGTGTACGTCGGCGGGTCCGCGAGCCTCCCCGGGCTCGACGAGACGCTCGCGCAGGGCCTCCGCGAGGACGTCGTCACGCCGTTCACCGCGGGCACCGTCGTCGGCGGCGGCGTCGGCGACCCGACGACGATCCTCGCGCGCGGGTGCGCGCTCCAGGCGAAGCTCGTCGCCCTCCTCGCGGACGGCACCGAGGAGGAGCGCGAGGTGAAGGCCGCGTTCGCGAGCGGGAGCAAGTGGACGCAGGCGCGGGCGACGTCCAAGACGGTTGGGATGCTGTTCCCCGAGGAGGGCGCCGAGGGACCGCTCGGCGGGCAGTGGATCCCGACCGTGCTCAAGGACACGGCGGTTCCGTGCAGGCGGACGCTGCGGTTCGACGTCGACCTGGGCGAGGCGGAGGGCGAGAAGAAGGTCGGGTTTGAGGTGTGGGAGGTGAAAGAGGGCGTGAAGATTGACAAGGTCAAGCCGCCCAAGGATGAGGAGGAGGAGACGCCAGAGGATGGTGAGGAAGAGGAGGAGGAGGAAGAGATAGAGGTGAAGGAGAGGACGGTAGAGAAGGAAAACCTCCTGACCGCGCTGCATTTTGCCGCCAAGGAGGCAAAGAAGGCCAAGGGCCGATGGACCACAAAGGTGGAGGTGCAATTCCTCATAGACGAGAACGGAGCGCTAGAGATCAGTGCATGGGAGATTGGTGCGTCTGGCAGGGGCGAAAAGACGTCTGTCAGTGTACCTGCTTCGTAGGCACTCCAATGTCAGTTCTAGTCTAGCTATTTGATTTTTTTGTAATGAACGAGGTCCAGACAGCGGCGACCAGGTGAGCGGCAACGCAGCCAGTAAATCCGGCGATGGTAAGATTCTACATTTTTCAAGCACTGTGACTACTGGTACAGGTAACGATCTAGAAACTAGGCTACAGACAAGACATGATACAACACTGCTAAATAGGAATAAAATAGGACGTCCTCGGGACCATCAAGCAGACGCCTCCACAGGGGAGTCCATCCGGCCAACCACCTCATCCGCCGGCGCATAGCCATGCAAGCCCCCGACGACGCCCATGCGGTGCTCCTTGAACGGGTCCGCGTCCTTCATCGCAAAGTGCTCGTCGCCGAGCCCGTGCAGCGCGCCGCCGAGGTGCGCAAACGGGCCGTCGTGGTCCGGGTACACAAAGTCCATGCCCATCGCGTCGGGGAGCGACAGCGGAGTGAGCGGCGGCGCGTCCGAGCCCTCGCGTGAGCCCGTCGAGCCCGCGTCGATCCCGGGCGGGAGCGCGTGCGTGTGCGGCGGGTACGCGCCCGCGAGGAGGTACGCGGGGAGCGACGCGCGGCGCGCGGCATATGTCGGGGTCGCGTCGTCGGCGTCCTCGTCCGCGCGCGGCGGGGGCGCCTCGCTCGCGGGCGTGAGCCGCGCGAGGAAGTGCGGCGCGGCGAGCGGGGAGAGCGGCGCGGCGGGGAACACGAACGGCGCGGCGGCGTCGCCGAGGTGCAGCGGCGGCGGGCGCGGGCGGCGCGTGCTGCCTTGCATCGCTGACGGCGGGTACGGCTGCGGTTGCGGCGCGAGCGGCGACGCGGGGAAGTGCATGTGCGCGGGCGCGGGCGAGTGCTGCGGCGGCGTGGGGATGGGCGTGATCGCGATCGTGCGCGGGGGCGCGACGGGGGCGGGGGTGGCGGGGCTGGAGAGCACGGGCGGGGCGGCGGGGAGGTGGTGCTCGGGCTCGGGGGCGGAGCTCGTGGAGGAGACGGAGATCACGGAGAGGCGGCGGGGCGCGGGGGAGCCGCCGTCCTTGGACTGCGGCGTCGACGAGCGGCGGCGCGGCGGGGCGCCGCTCACGCTCTTGCGCTTGTTCTTGTTCGGGCCGCGCATGCGCCGCTCGGACGCGTACTCGCAGAGCAGCCCGCGCGAGCGGCAGCGCTGGCACGACGGGTGCTCGCCGCTGCACTGCAGATCGGGGCGCATTAGCGGGCGGTCTGGGCGAAACACGGTGAGACGCACCTTTGCTTTGCGTATCCGACACTTCTCGCACGCCTGCGCGGTGCGCAGACGCGGGTGGTCCGTCACGCGCTGGAAGACACCCGTGATGGGGTCCAGGGAGCCCGCTACGGACCATGCCGGCTGTGCGGCTGACCGGTGCGCATCCGGCGGCTGGTAGGCACTCTCGGGAGCGATAGATGGCCCCGACGACGCTTGCGGGAAGACAGACATGCCCTGCGCGAGCGCGGGGTTGATGCCCGAGTGCGGCATTTGGTATTGGTCCGGGTGGTAGGACTCGCTCGGCCATCGGAGGGCAAAGTGCGCCGGGGGCGTGGTGGGCCGCTGCGGGCTCTGCTGGTGAGCGACGTGCGAGGCGATGAAGGGGTCGGTGAGTGCGTCGTGCAGGGCGAGGTTGCCGCCGGAGAGCGCAGAGTGGTATTGAGAGGGGTGCTCGGGGATGTTGGGGAGGGACGCTGGCAGGCTGGAGGGATATGCGCCGGGGACTAACCAGTCCATGCTGGCGATTGAGGGCAGTGGGATGGACGTTAGCCCGAGCGCCATGGCGAGCTCGATGGGGACGTGGCCCTTTGGCAGGGGCGGGAGGTCGTCAAAGGACAATTGTGTGGACATGATGGTGGCGTGATGGGAGGACAGAGGTGGGATTGGAGAGAAAGATATAGGTGTGGCCTGGGTCGAAATTCACGGACGTGTCGGATGCGCATGAGCTTGGCTAATCACACCTGCGATCGCCGATCACGGTTCCACCTCTTGGTCTAATTCATGAACACCGCCACCGCCACTACTGCCACCGAGCTCGACAGCTGTGCGCATCCGTTTGTTATGTTGCCATGCACGGGCTGCAGTGCCATGCGACGCTCACACACGCGCTGCAGGCCGCGTACAGCGACGAGCAGAACAACGCACGCAGCGCACACAGCCCGGATGTGTGTGCGAACACTAAAGCGTCCGCGCCACACAGCGCCCTAGATCTGATGGCATGGTGGTGCTCGGGAGTCGGAAGACGGAGCGGCCCAGATTGGCAGCCTAGATGCCCGATTCGGTGCCTCGTTCCCGATCAGCAACATCCGCCCGACGAGATCTACCCGCTCCATCTTGCACCTCTGGGACGTGCGCATCACAGGCGGCGAACTACGAATTCTCTCTGTACATCCCAGCTCTGCCTCCGCATCCCAAATGAGCCATCTGCGCCTCATCCGCCACAACGCTCCCTGCCAGACATTTCTCCCACCACAACTGCTCCAGGCCTGCCTGACACATAGGAGGGCCGAGGAACTACTATGTCCCGCAGAGGCCGAGGATCCCAGCTCGCACTCTATGGTCACCTCGGACGCAATAGCACGCACCGCGCAGGCTGGTGCCTTGGCAGCACGCCCGCGCGGGGGCGGAACATACCCGGCTTGGGCAGGCTTTGACGCCACGGCGGAAGCGGCCCTTTTTCGGGCGTGCGCACTCCCTCGGCGGCAGTACGTCTGCCGCGGACGACCCACATCCGGACGCCCGCTCCCAGCGGCGGGCTCCTCGGGTGCTGTGTGGCCTCACTCGCGCCCGGGGCCCCTGCGCAAACTGCGCCCGCGGGGTGGAGTCGCACGCAGTGCATGTGGGGTGCGTGCGAGCCCGTGCCGCCGGCATGCGCCCGAGTCCGAAGGGCGCGCAGATCCCGTGCGCTCGGCCGGGCACCCGCCGCGAGCCCGCACGTGGATCCCTCGCATAACGTTGGTGCGATAGCGTATCTCTGGCTAAATGAGCAGGCGCCGTCCGCTGTGGCGCGCCAGGTCTGCAGAAAGCTAGAACGTCGAGCTCCATTTCAGCAGAGCACCGGTTCCAGGCTTTCGTCCGACAGTGCAGGTGTATTGACCGTACATCGTGGCTTGCTGGCGTTCACGAGCGCACTGCGTTGAAATCCTTGTGTTTTTATATACAGGAACAAAAAACGTTGTCAGCGGTCCAGAACATTAAAGCGAAACGCACCAACGACAATCACATTTTTCCGACCGTGAAAGCAGTCGCAAAGTCAATAAATTTGTCTAGACGCCCGTATCTCTCCGCTCACATTTCTGCCAAGTCGAAATTTTCTGCTAGCGTCAAGACACAACTTTCTCCCAATCTGCGACTAGGCAAGTCCAGAGGTTCGTGCGCGGTATGCATACGCGCGTCCCTCTTGCTGAGCGAGGACGGCGTGATGCCGCAAGCTCCCGCGTGGCACGTGGCCGCCGCCCGCCCGTCGTCCTCATCACATTCGCAATCCGCTGGGTATGTCCCTTTTTTCAGGCTTTCGTGCAGTAATGCCTGGTGATTCGCGGTCTTCCACCGTCGCCCAAGGGCAGTGTATGGACAGACCACATCACCATTTTCGTGCCAATTCATACAGGCACAACACAATTTGTTACAACGCTTCGGAAGAGGACCATGCAATGATCATCCAGAACTTCTGGCCTTGCAAAACACCAAATAGATGCCTTCACCAGAACCGCTCATTCTTGCCAAGTCCTATACTGTTACTGATGCTTGGATCCCAGTGCCTCCTGCGATCTGCAGCCAAGCCTGCCCGTGAACTGGGTCAGCGCTCCTCACACATGACCAGACCTCGCGAAACAGGATGGTGTGAACCAGCGTTCGGTGCAAGTGTTCCTTCGCACCGAGCCTATCCAGAGCAGGATCCGGGCGGCGGCTCAACGTGCGTTTTGACTGCGCACACCAAGTTAAAAGGATAAACGTGAATCGACATCTGAGAAACCTCGGAGCGGACAACCGTGGCGCGGGATCGGTCAATGCGCGAGTGGCGGTACGTCGGAGCCGGCGCTAGAGCTATGGCCACTTTCGAGGCAAAACCATCAAGAAATACCGGGAGGCCGCGTGCCCACGCGGACGCAGCGTCGCCGGGGCTTGGGTCCTGCCCGTCCGCCAAAGGCGCACGAGAGTCTGCCGAGGCCGCGTCGTCCGCCCGGTCCTGCGCCATCGTTGCACGTAGGGATCCGCCACGGATGATCTTCCTGCATCCAGCGCGCAGAGCGCGGCTCAGCCCTGCGCGCGCACGCACCCAGTATATCATCCCTCCATCAAAGCTCCCGCGTGTAAGAAATGGTACACCGTACGGGGTCCGGCCACGCACTCCGTCGCCGGACGCACGCTCAGGACGCTCGTCTCCGCGCATTATGCGCAAATCATTAGGTTTCGCGGTAGTGCCCTCCATTGGAAAAGCGGGCCCAGAGGGGTGATTCTGAGGTACGGACTTGGACTGTGGAGGACGAGCGGGCTGCATTCAACCGCGCGAATTGTCCAATCCTTGATTGCAGGCACATAGGCCATTCGATCTGTACGGCATCGTCGCTAGGCAATCGTGCCTTGATCCGAGTCGAGCATTGAACCGTTCAGCCCCGGACTCACTGATCTCTCCGCTCTATCAGGCCGTCTCAGCGCTCTCGTCCGCGGGCCTGTGCCTCAACTGTGAGTGCGCGACCGCTGCTACATCAGAGCTCGCAACGAAAGCGCAGTGACTGATGATCGTTGCAGGGCCCGTGTTCCTCCCGCTCCGCAACTTCTTCCTCTCGGACAGCGACCTGGATAAGGAGGGCGGCATCTTCT